>CM044011.1:14598611-14768611 GCA_024085815.1 Flaveria linearis
GGTCAGGAATGAATATAACTTGTTTGACCTGGTCGATGTGTCTGATTTACAAATATCTGTTAAACATCCTAATAGAAATAATGCTAAAGTCACTAAAATTGGCAGCCTTAAACTAACTGATCAAGTCATCCTCACAGATGTATTTGTTGTTCCTGACTACTATGTTAACCTTATGTCTGTCTTTAAGTTAGCCTCGGAAAACAAACTGCAAGTTGTGTTTAATGAAAATAAATGTTACATTCAGGATTTATACACAAAGAAGACCCTGGTGACTGGTAATCAAATTGATGGATTATATTTATTTGGTGTGTCTTCAACATGTGATAAGGTGTGTTTTAATTCACATCATATGACAAATTTATGGCACTCAAGATTTGGTCACCCATCACATAAAGTCCTAGAAATTCTTAAAAATGATTTTCATCTTCATGTGAAACCTGATCCCAACCCCTGTGATGTGTGTCACAGGGCCAAACAACATCGTTCTCCGTTTCCCTTAAGTGAACATAAGTCCGCGTACATTGGAGAATTAATTCACTTAGATGTTTGGGGTCCTTACAAAGTTCAAAGTAGAGAAGGGTACAAATACTTTCTGACAGTTGTGGATGATTTCTCTAGATCTGTTTGGGTGTATCTCGTAAAACACAAAGATGAGGTTTTTCAAAATATTGAAAATTTTTCAAATATGTTAAAAACTCAATTCGATAAAACTGTTAAAACTTTTCGAAGTGATAATGGCACTGAGTTTGTAAATAATCGAATGCATGGTTTTTGTACAAAAAATGGCATCTTTCATCAGACCTCATGTCCTCACACACCTCAACAAAATGGCATTGCCGAGAGAAAACATAGACATCTGTTAAATGTTGCTCGAGCTCTACTGTTTCAAAGCTGTCTTCCCCTTCCCTATTGGACCGATTGTGTACTAACTGCCACTTACCTAATCAACAGGACCCCCTCTTCTGTGCTTGGTGGAAAGACCCCATATGAAATTCTTTTTGGCTTCAAACCCTCTCTTTCTCACCTTAGAGTCTTTGGCTGCCTGTGTTTTAGTACCGTTTTAAGTAACACAAATAAGCTTAATAGTCGTGCTGAAAAATGTGTTTTTATAGGATATTCAAATGAGAAAAAAGGTTATAAACTGTTAAATCTAAACACCAAACAAATGTTTTTCTCTAGAGATGTCAAGTTTTATGAATCTGTCTTTCCATTCAAAGATAATACCACTGATACTCAAACCGATTTCTCTGACATCTCATCACCAAATTTCACTACTTTTTTTGATTGCTATGAACCCAGTCAGTCATGTGATTCTAGTGGTGAAAAACCCGATGATGAAGAGAGGAACAAGAGAACAACCCGTACTAATCAGCTGCCTGATCCAACTGCTGAGACCGATGTTGGCAAGGCTGTTCCCCAACAGCCTTATCCTCCGAATGATGGCAAGGCTGACTCACAGCAGCCACATTGGACAGAGTCGGATCCTAGTGTGGCCGATAGTTCTGGAGTATTCAATGACTCTACTATCCCTCCTGAGGGTAATACTGGCCCGAATAGTACTGTAAGACGATCCACTAGATCCACTACTCTTCCAAAAAAACTTAATGATTTCATTGTCGAAGGGAAAGTTAAATATGGTCTTGAAAAGGTTTTAAATTACTCAAAACTATCCTTTGAAAACATGTGCTTCACGTCTGCTTTAAACAAATCTATTGAACCAACCAGTTTTCGTGAAGCTATACTTGATCCTAATTGGATAACTGCTATGAATAATGAAATGGAGGCCCTTAGTAGAAATCGTACGTGGGATATTGTTGACTTACCTAAGGGCAGAAAACCCATTGGGTGCAAATGGATTTACAAAATTAAATATAAAGCAAATGGTAAGATTGATAGATATAAGGCTAGGCTGGTTGCGAAAGGGTATAGTCAAAAAGAGGGTATAGATTTTGAGGAGACCTTCTCTCCTGTTGTAAAAATGGTAACTGTTCGTCTTGTCCTTAGTCTTGCTGTTGAAAATGAGTGGCCTCTCTATCAACTTGATATAAATAATGCGTTTTTATATGGTGACCTAAACGAAGAGGTGTATATGACATTGCCTGAAGGATATTTTTCCAAAAATGACAATAAGGTGTGTCATCTAAAACGGTCTCTCTATGGGTTGAAACAGGCCCCTCGGATGTGGAATGAAAAACTTGTGGGGGTCTTATGTGATTTTGGTTTTGTTCAAAGCAAGTGTGATTATTCTTTGTTTGTTAAGTCGTCTGATTCTTCCTTAACTGTCCTCCTTATTTATGTGGATGATATAATTATTACAGGTAGCTGTGTGGCTGAAATAAATCAAATAAAATTGCTATTACAGTCCAAGTTTCTTATAAAAGATCTTGGACTGCACAAATATTTTCTTGGTCTAGAGGTTCTTCGGTCAAACTCAGGAATTTGTTTATCCCAAAGTAAATATTGTGTTGAACTTTTACAGGAATTTGATTTAAGTGGTTGTAAACCTGCACGAACCCTATAGATCAAAATTATGTTGTCACAAACTTTTGTAACAAAGATACCTCAGTTTTGAAAATATTTCTGGTTTTCAAAAACTAATAGGCAAGCTGATTTACTTATCCCACACTCGACCTGACATTTCTTATTCTGTTCAGTTCCTTAGTCAGTTTATGCATAAACCAACTAAGGCTCATTTACAATTGGCATTTCGTGTGCTTCGGTACCTTAAATCTGCCCCTGGTAAAGGGCTGTTGTTTAAAAAGGGTTCATCCCTTGTCTTACAAGGTTATGCTGATTCTGATTGGGGCAAGTGCCTTCAGTCGCGACGGTCTGTTACTGGTTACTGTATACTTTTGGGTGACTCACTTGTATCCTGGAAAAGCAAGAAGCAGGGGACTGTTTCAAGGTCCTCAGCTGAAGCTGAATACAGGGCCATGTGTGCCGCCACCTGTGAGCTTCTGTGGATTCAGAATGTTCTCAGGGAGTTGAGGGTGCATGTTCCTCTCCCAGTTCCCTTATACTGTGATAACTCTGCAGCTAGGTCTATAGCTGCTAACCCGGTCTTTCATGATCGGACCAAACATTTTGAGATTGATCTGTTCTTCTTGCGTGAAAAAGTCTCAGCAGGTTTCTTAAAATTGTTCCTATTGGATCTTCTGAGCAGCTAGCTGACATTTTCACAAAAGGATTGCCAAACTCTCAGCATGCTGATTTATGTCAGTTGTTGCACATGTTTGACATGTTTGGTAATGGAACTGAGGGGGGGTGTTGAGAATACTGATTATTCTTTTTTTTATTTTTCATTTCCATTCTCAAACATGTCTTTATTTTTGTTTATTTGCTTTGCAGGTTTATTGGGTGATTGGGCTTGCTGGGCTTCGCATTGTTTGGGCTTGCTGATCTTTCAAATTGGGCCAAGCTGTTCGGGTCTTTCTATAAGGGTGAGTGTGTTTTGTGTGTTCCAGATCATTCACACACACATACACACTTGAACGAAGCTCTCAACCGATCTGTTGGTTTCATCTTCTAGGGTTTCCTCACATCGTTGAAACCCTGTGCTTTCTTCATCTGTTCTTGGTTTTAGTTTTATCAGATCATTGTGTTAATGATCTGATTGCGTTCTTGTTTCGTTCGATTATTGTTATCTCGCAAGAGGTTTTCTATTGATGTTTGTGGATCTCATCTCTTATGAAAAAACTGGTTGATATTCTTTGATTGATATATTCAGATTGTTGGTTTTTTGACATATACACACCAAGAAAATATCAATGCAACATACCAAAGCTCAAGAATTCTTTCAGTTGCTACTTTCTACCACATACAAGTCTCATGCGTGATTTTAGGCTTGTAGCATAAATTATTGAGGTTCTACTTGTGGAGACAGTGTTTTCTCTTAAAAGAGATGTGAAATTAATTTTAGTAGACCCGTGTCTAACATAAATAATTATATGTAATTATATTAATATAATATTTAAAACATGACATTCTAGTTACAACCGATTGTTAAAGGCTCTTGTCTTTTAGAGAAAACTAGGCTCACATGAGGTAGATATAGAATTAGTATACTTTAAGAGTAAAAGACGGATGTGTGAGTTCATGTACTAAAATATATATAAAAAATAAATGATATGTCTGTCATTTCTCTTATTGAGCTTCATAACAAGCTAAAAAGTGTTCAAAATGAAATTAAGAGTGTGCTTAAAATGAATAATGAGATATGAAGTTAGAACTTGTTCTATATAAATAGATGAATAAACCTTGATGTGGAATATAAGTAACAAGACATCATCTTTGATTAAAACCTTTATGAGACGTTTGGTTGGAATGAATGGAATGGAATGACACGGAATTGAGAAACTAGTATAATTTTCAAGTAAAATTATGTATGAGTGGGTAATGAAATGTAAAACCCAAGAGAATGTTTCATCTCAAATTCCCTTGGTTGTGGGATTTCAAAATCCTTCCACCTAGAGAGGGAAGTTGTGTTGACTCCAACTTCTTGCCACGTACCATGTTCTCTCATGTTGTTGGCCTAGTCCTTGGTATGGTCAGCTAAGTAATGTCATGGATTGATCGTCATGGTTGTACGAGCATGACTATACTTAAGATGACTAATCATGAGTTTCGGTTACCTATTTCCTTACAGGCCTAGAACGTACTGGGGTTTATTTGTTAGATACTTTAGTACTATTGAATTACCTAGTTGATCAATGTCTTCATGATATTCATCAAATAAATCAAAAGGTGCAAAGTGCACGTTTGTTGAGTTTATTATGATATCTGATGTTAAAATTCTATAGGTTTTTAACGGTGAAGCTCTTAAGCAATGTGGGTTCCAACGAGGCAACACACCCTTGTCGGGGGCCTAAGAGCAACACTCTGATAACAAGTCCAGGGGTGACAACACGAAGCGATTACAAGAATAGGTTCTAAAGTTTAATTCACCTTTGCTCTTTGTAATTTTTTTGTTGAGATTAGATCTTATATCAGTCCCTACCTATCTACTATAAAAAATTATTAATGACTAAATACCGGTTTCGAATGAGATCATCATTAAGATTTGATCTTTAAGACTAATTTTCAGTCTTTGATATCTTTCTTTAAATAATATAATATGCACCAATTAATTCGAAATTAATCAGTCATTTATTTTTTTAGGCAAAAGACATTCGAGACTAAATATTAGTCCTTATTGCAGTCTTCTCTATGGCTATTAAGAATTAATTTTAGTTGTGAATGTATTCCCCTGAAACTGTAGAATTTAGGTTGATTTTAAGAGAATAGATAATACTCCATACTTATTCATCCGTAAAACTCTATAGAGACTGAATATTAGTGTCGAATAAGGTTACTTATAAGAACTTGTAAGACCGATTTTCAGTCTTCAATGTTTTTCTTAAAATGGTATGATTTGCGTCAATTAACTAGAGACTAAAAATCAGCCAATGATATTTTAGCACAAAAAAATCATTCGAGACTAATTATCAGTCCCTAGTTCAATACAATATAAAAATATTAAAAACTAATTTTCAATTTGCATTATTATCTCTCTTTATATCAATTATTTTACACTCACACTAAATTTCATTAATATGAGCACTTATTTGGACTGAAATTCAGTAGCAAATAACTTTCCTTTTAAATCTCATTATTATACAAACGTATTTGTGACTGAAATTTAGTGTTAAATAAGATGTTAAAGTATTAGGAACTTACTATTAGTCACTAATATGAGTTATAAAAGCATTAGTTCCTAATAGCATCAGTAACTAATATATTAGTCTTTGATACTATGTATTCGAGACTGATAAATCAGTCTCTTATAATTTAGTCCTTGATAATCATTTTTCTTGTAATGCCTTGGCGCTTCCCATTGAACCTCTGGGTTCGTTTATACTTGCCAATGTTTTCATATCCTGTTTGGATAGTAAACCGAGCGTCTTACTGGTTCGCTGGTCGGACCGGATTAAAGAACTGGATGATATCATTAATATATATACATGATATTATATATAGTTAAATATATAATTCAATCTAAGCATTTTATATGTGTACATTATAGATAAATATAAATTTTAACATAATCTTATGTCTGGCACTCTAATTTGTCGTTAAACCCTTTAAAACTCAATAAGATTAAAAAAACATGAAACCAATCAAACCCCCAAACCTATTCCCTGTCCGACCACTGAACCGGGATGAACCGACCGGTCAAACCCTTCAAAAATGAACTAGGGCTGCTCGAATCGGCCCCTGTCGATTCCCAGTCGGACCGGCTGAACCGATCCAAGCCTAAAAATCATGATACTTGCTATTAAATTTGTCTTAAACAAACGTGCGTTCTGTAACTTTTATATTTTATCAATGTATATTTTGATTCGACAACATTTCCATTTAAACTTTTAGAACTTGACACAAAATACAAACATATATTACTTTGACATAAAATTCCCATCGAGTTTATAAATATAGACAAGTAAAACCGTAAGCCTAGGGGTGTAAGCGAGCCAAGCGACTCTCAAGCTACTCAAGTTTGACTCGAAATAAGCTCGAATAGAGCCGAGCTTAAACGAGCTCGAGCCCAAGCTCGAGCTCATATTTTGGCTCGTTTACTAAACGAGTTCGAGCTCGAGCCCAAGTTTCAGATTCAAGCTCAAGCTGGCTCGCGAGCCTTAACGAGCTTCTGTTTGTATATATTTTTATAATATTTTTTACATATAAAATATGTATTTATAATAATATTATTAATTATATATAAAAATATAATAGAAATAATTAAATATTATATATTATATGATAAGTGTGATTATAAATATATATAATAGTAATTATAAAAAAAATAAAAATTAAAAAAATTAATGCTAAACGAACCGAGCCCGAGCCGAGCTCGAGTTTTAATAATTTCTGACGAGCTCGAGCTCGAGCTTTAGAAATATAACTACAAAGGAGCCGAGCTCGAGTGTAACATCCCGTATTTTATTAATAAAAAGTTAATTTTATAAACAATTAAGTTAAATACGTTATGTTAATTCCAATAATTACAATAATCATAAAAATAATAATAATAATAATATTAATATTAATAATAAAAAGGGGTAATAGTACTGATAATAATAATAATGATGATATTATTATTATTGATAGTAATACTAATAATAATAATAATAATAATAATAATAATAATAATAATAATAAAATTTATTAGTAAAAACTTAACCCTATTAACTTTAGGGTTGAAAATGTAATATATGAAACTTGTTTTTTGAAACTTTACACATAAAATAATAAACATTGCAAAGTTCAGGGACCATTTGTGTAAATATTTTAAAACCCAGCCCCTCCCCCCGTACCATCGACTTTCTCCTCTCAGGCCACTGTTCCGGCGACAACTCCGACGAGCCATAACACCCCAAAATCACTCGTTTTTTACCGAATTAAGAACCCCGACACTTTCACGTGGGTGATTCGAACTGGTACCCACTATAATTTAAAAATTAGAGTGCGATCTACCTACCAAACCCACTTCGGCCGCGAATCTGGCCACTTGATTGAGCACTACGTGGTATAATAATCGAAATAAATGCGCACTCACGAACTTTTAATCATATAAAATCGTCCATCGAGTTCAATTTCGTTTGAAACACAACAAACCATCACATTCAATCCTTCCTCTATCGCAGACCTGCAACTTAATGGAAATTCGTGTTTAAAGCTTCCAAACACGAAATTGGCAGAGGGCTTTGCATCAAGAACACCACACGAAGCTAACCTCAAAGTTAATTGAGTTATCATCAAAGTTTGAACCTCGAACCAACTTTATCTCTGTCGCGACTTGTTCTTCGTATCGATTTACTTCGAATCATCACCATTAGGGTAATTGATTACACCTATACACTCGGTTTAACATAGGGATCAAAAGCCCCATGAATCTAATCGTTCAGAGAATCGAATTGGGTTCAATTTTGCTCACAACGATTCTAGGGTTCTTGGTGAATTGGGGATGATTTGCTATTGTGTTTAAAATCAATGGGAGCCGTCTTCTATCGCGGCCGCGGCCCTTGGTTCACTGGTTCCCCGATTACTTGCAATCCGAGAGGTCCCGGGTTCGACCCCGGGCAACCTCATTAATTTTTTTAGAAGCCTTTTCAGCTTTTAAAAATTACATAAAAATTCTAAAAATCATAAAAATAAGTTTTACAAACTTTCCTTATTTTAAAAATTACCTAACCATTTTCTATAAATTTATTTATTTAAAACACCTTAATAATTTTTTATAAAATATTATTTACAAATGTTATAAATAGTTATTTTTATAAAAATGGACTCTAAATAATAATTTAAATCATTAATTTATTATTAGACACTACATTGTCGTTAATTATGGATTTATCATGATAAATGTAGAAGTTATATATTCTATAATTTCGCAAATATTAATTACAAATATTATCTTTCTTATAAAATATTTTTAAAACCAAAGGTTTAGATTAATAATTCATTATTAATCAAAACGTTATTCTAATTAATTTTAAATAATTATAAAACTTTATTTATTATATTGAATCTTATCTATATTTATTCGTTTCTAAATACTTAAATATACATATATAATTCCTCTAATGGAATCAAACCATAATTATTCTATAAACTTATTACTTATTAAAAACCTTAAAACTATTAAAAACCTAATCCTTATTGAACGTTAATCGTATTGTTAATCTTAACCTTAAATCTTGTAATATATACATTTAGGTACTTGTGAAGGAATTCGTTGGAACATCGTTTAATCCTTATTATCATCTTATACACATAAACGCCATATGAGTTTCATGGCCCCTTTTTATGCTATTACAATTGTTTCAATCTTTTCCAAACATGGGGGAAAAGTATGCTCACCCGTTTTCAATGATGTACAACATACATACAATTTTCATACTTGGATTAACGTGTTACTGTTTGCAAGTTATATCTTATGCATGAGTTTTCTTTGTGGTTCTTTACTCACAACTATTTAACTCCGGTGTTGGAGCCGACGGATAGGTATTGGTAGTACTACTGGGTTGACACCCCCACCCTTGACGCATGGTTACTCGTGAGTACCATCCCCCTGCCAGGAATCCGGCCTTGGGTGAATATATTCCGACAATTTCTGTGTGGTTCGTCATAGGTTTAGTTGTGATGCTCATGTGATATTGCTTGTGATAAACTGTATACACTTATGATCCATAAACTCATGCACAGCAACAAGTTTTCAATTTATGTTTAAACCTGTGAACTCACCAACAATATGTTGACCTTTTGAGCATGTCTTTTCAGGTAACAATCATTGAAGATAACTAGGGATGTTACCTTAGTGACGACCTTAGGATTGCACTACTTAGACTCATTGGATGTCTGTGACAGCTGCTTGATTTTCATTATTCACTTATGTTCATTTGTTTCCCGGATTGTGGGGCTTATACCTATTTGGTTTGTATGACTATGTTTGTCGTGGAATTGACTAACTGCGACACAAGTCTCCATTTGTGTCGGGTGACGTCATGACACGTTGACTTTCTTCATTTAATGAATCTCTATTAACTTAACAATGTGTTATGACGATCCCGTCCGTTACATCCTCGTGTTTCCGCTATAAGCTGGGGTGTGACAGATTGGTATCAGAGCCATTGGTTATATAGAATTAGGCAATACACTTGACCTAGACTATAACCTAGGAACCTTCATTTAGAATGCATGCTAGGACTGGCTTGCATTTAATATTACATGTGTGTTCTTCTATACTTGTTACTTGACTCTATACATGATTCTATGCATATGTGCTTGTTATCTGATCATCCTGAGGAAGACACTATTACTCTTAGCCTTTCTCCATGGGATACACTAGAATCTTACATTATATGTGCACTACATTATATCATTAGGTCGGAACACTCACGTGAAGGGAAACTTCACAGATCACGCGTAGCGTTGATCTCAAATACTAAATCCGACCCTAAGATGGTATGTCTGAGATCCTGAAAGTATGACGGACAGACAACTATCGTTAGCAATTCGTGTTTATATGCTTGGAGTTTATATGCTATTACATACTAGTATTGGAATACTAATGGTTCATGGACATGAGGACATTACACGAACCATGCTTGATGTGTGTTGATAATACTATGATGTTAACTTAGGGTAAGGGAAGCTAAGGGTGACCATGCAAGGTAAATTACCATTACGGGTGCACACGTAATTGCAATTCGCCGTGCATGAGAAGTCTGGCAAATCTTACCATGAGGTAACAATCAGGAGTATCACAAGTTCTCTATTCTATACCCTAGGATGTGCTAGGATCATAATTCTAGTAAGACCTTGTTAAGGGTAACAAAACATTACTAACACTTACTATTACATAAGTCCTATCCTACTTAGAGCCTTTATGGTATTTCTAATCATGACATTGATTCTATCTTTCGCGAAACATTCATCCACTTAGCATTTCAGTAACTAAGGAACTGATTGAATGCTTAGAATGAAAGTGGACTTCAAGAAATGTAGAGGAGTAATGATACTCTCTACACATACATTATGTTATTCATTAGGATTATGCTAAGGAAAATTAGGATGTCATGTAACCGGTTCAAGCATCATTCTATGTATATCGAGGGTGTGGTGGGAACGCTGCGGGGAACCCTATATATAAGCATCACCGGTATACTAAGAATATGTTTGAACTGGGCTACGTGATGATCCTGATGGACTGAAGCATGGATTGCAAGGCATTGTGTGTCTAAATCAAATGGTTTTCAAAATGAGCTTTGAATCGTTATTCGTGGTTTTCAAAATCTCGTCAAAGTCTTTGCCTCACCACTGAATACATGCAATGCTGGAAGAGTGGGATGCCTGTATCTCGAGGTGTTCTGTCTAGGCAAGGTACTCATATAAATCCAAATCAACCGATGGATCCGTTTACCTTACCTGGGAACCCTCGGGATGAGTATCTGCTTATAGGTACGCATGTGTTCGACAAATTTGTGGTTGACTTAATACTTTGATCAGTCAACGTACTCGCTTTGATGTACGAATCAAATGATTACACTCAGAATATCTCATTGTTATTATGCCAAATTCCCGGTTGTCATTTTCATGTTGTATAGCTCATATTACCCAATTCTCATAAAATATCTTAAAGATATTTCAAAATGTCTACTCGTCAAAACCGATCCCGATCTGGAAACTCTGGCCGTAAGCCCGAGAGGTCGCTGCGGTCATACCAACCCTCCTAAGTCATCTGAATCAAGGCGCGAACCCTGCTCAAATCTCTGTTTGTCCTAACCCTCCACGTGCTTGTACCTACAAGCATTTCAGTTCTTGCAACCCCACTATGTTTAGTGGAACCGAAGGAGCTACCGGATTACTACAGTGGTTTGAAATCATCGAGAACACTTTCCTAAACACCGAATGGTCTTCGAAACTTTCAACCGTTACTTATGGCTCTCAAGTTCTCTTAAGGAGGTGTCCCATAACTAAGAACATGCAATGCTGTAGGTGGAATTCCTACATCTCGGGGTACTTTGCTAATTGAATATTTTATATTATAAGTGGTCACTCACCTCAATGATCGAATAACTAATTATAACCTTGTTACCACTTATAAGTACGCGTGTCTTCAATAAGGTTATGGCTAACCTCATATCTTGAGAAGTCCATGTATTTCCTTTAATTGCGAATCGAATGTTCACATCTCATCGTGATGTCAAATCATTCTTGTCCTTAATTTTGTCTCCCTGATTTAAATTATTCAAGATTTGAACACCATCATAACAAATTCTGCTATCTCGAACTTTGATCTTAAGCTTGTAAGCATGATTTTTCCTTGGTTACACTGATATAACTTGAAATTTTCCGAATTTCTAATTGATATTATTTTCCTTTCGTCGTTAAGTCAAACTTCGTACCGCTTGCACCATGGGAGATGCAAGAGTTTGCAAGTCAACCTATGACTAAGAACACTCGTATCTCCGAAATGATTCTATCTCATTAAAGCAGGGGAGATTTCCTTACTTTGATGAATCTCTATTCGTTTCGATAAATGGTTTCCAATTGTTTGTTTTGTGAAATTTCATCCTCTGGATTAGGGTGACTTCCTTATCTTGAGGATTGACTTAAATTATTCTCATTGGAACTTACATTTCACAAATGACATGATCTCACCAAAATAGGATTGGAACCCGTACTTTGGTGACAAACGTCAATCTTCGATTGTTTTCTTGTTATTATGAAATTCAATCATCAAAGTAGGAGTGAAAACCATACCTTGATTACTATTCTCATTTCTTGATTTGAAAACCATACCTTGATTACTATTCTCATTTCTTGATCTTCAACTTACCAAGGTTGTAAGCAAGTGACCAGAAGCATGTAGTAACTTCAAGTGTGAAACAATGTTAGTGTTTCGATCTATCAAGCCAAAGCATGATTTCTGAACTCGAAAGGAGACCCGATCTCTCTAGATTAATTTTGGTTCCGAGCTTGGAACATGTAAATTCTTAAATCGATTTCTTTCCCTTTGTCTTCATGTTTTGACTCGATCTAGCTACATCGAACCATTTATTCCTTATTCATCGACTTTCATTTTGAATTATCATCAAAACTTGATTGCGTGATGGTAGCCTTCCTAACCAATCTCTCTGCTAAAGATATTATCAAATTATGCTCATGACTTTCTAGTCATACAAATGTTCTCAGCTGTGCTTATGGTTTGTTGAACTGCATATGTAAACTGTACTTAGAGATTGCTACCTTGTGAAACATGGTTACAAATACCTTTCTTATTGACTGTGTCACTTCTTGAATCACTTTCGAACCCGTAACCTTGGAAATCCTTAAAAGTCAATCTTGATTTCGATCATCAAGACTCGTTATTATCCTCATTGCGATGTGGATATAACGGTTCATAAACCTTCGTAACTTGTAGTCATGGGTTTGGCATAAGAGAAAAGACGTAACTTGGTATGTATCCAAGTGTCTTACCTTCACAAATTACAAAACCTAACCTCCGTGTTCCCGTGAATCTCCTATTTAACTTTTCATTCACTAAGTGCCTCTTATCTTAGCTGTCATAATGACAATTGGTGCATTATGGACCGATTGGCAAAAAAATTCAATTCGACCCATTATCTCACAACGTCGAGAAATTAACCTGTATCTGTTTCAAATATTCGTATACCGTGGTATGACGTTAAAACATCGATCGTCATTTTGAACGATTGATTCATTTTCTGATTTTAACAATAATCTTAACCATCGTCGTAACTCATTCAAAGATCTTCGCATAGCGTATTATTCTTAGACCGATGGTTGGTCAAAGGAGAAATACATATTCACAAGATATGCGTTAAAGTCGTTTCCTATGGTGACGTCTGGGATTCTTAAATTTCGACGGTTAACCTTTCTTATCATTGTTGGTCTTTTATTGATTTCTAGACATCACCTTACCAAGAAATTATATCCTGTAAGTTGTGATACCATGGTAACACGTCATCATTTCTAATGTTTCCCCTCAAAACGTCTCATATTTCACTGGAAGAGTTCAAGTTGGCATGCATTATGTCAAGAGACTTGAATGATTCCCTAAGGTGAAACATCTCATCTATAATCAAACGTCTAACACTGTCCGTTCGTACGCTTATCTTTCATTTAAACCCTCTTGTTCGTTTATAAGTGTACCTTTAGACATTATCTCTAATCACGATGGTCGCTTCATCTCTCGTCTCTGGAAAAGTCTCCAATCAGCTCTCGGAACTCAACTGAATCTTAGCACAGCTTATCACCCGCAAACCGACGGTCAGACTGAAAGAACGATATAAACCCTCGAGGAAATGCTTCGGGCTTGTGTCATTGATTTCAGTGGATCGTGGGATTCTCATCTTCCGTTGATCGAATTCTCTTACTATAACAGTTACCGTACCAGCATCCAGATGGCACCATTTGAGGCCTTATATGGCCGAAAGTGTCGATCTCCCATCTGTTGGTCTGAAGCTGGTGAATCACAAATTATTGGTCCAGAATTCACATGGGAACGAGAGGACCAAATGAAATCCAAGTACCCACATCTTTTCAGCCTCCTCGTGATTAAAATTTCGAGACGAAATTTCCTAAAGCAGGGGAGACTGTAACATCCCGTATTTTTATTAATAAAAAGTTAATTTTATAAACAATTAAGTTAAATACGTTATGTTAATTCCAATAATTACAATAATCATAAAAATAATAATAATAATATTAATATTAATAATAAAAAAAGGTTAATGGTAATAGTACTGATAATAATAATACTAATGATGATATTATTATTATTGATAGTAATAATAATAATAATAATAATAATAATAATAATAATAATAATAATAATAAAATTTATTAGTAAAAACATAACCCTATTAACTTTAGGGTTGAAAATGTAATATATGAAACTTGTTTTTTTGAAACTTTACACATAAAATAATAAACATTGCAAAGTTTAGGGACCATTTGTGTAAATATTTTAAAACCCAGCCCCTCCCCCCGTACCGTCGACTTCTCCTCTCCGGCTACTGTTCTGGCGACAACTCCGACGAGCCATAACACCCCAAAATCACTCGTTTTTGACCGAATTAAGAACCCCGACACTTTCACGTGGGTGATTCGAACTGGTGCCCACTATAATTTAAAAATTAGAGTGCGATCTACCCACCAAACCCACTTCGGCTGCGAATCTGGCCACTTGATCGAGCACTACGCGGTATAATAATCGAAATAAATGCGCACTCACAAACTTTTAATCATATAAAATCGTCCATCGAGTTCAATTTCGTTTAAAACACAACAAACCATCACATTCAATCCTTCCTTTGTCGCGGACCTGCAACTTAATGGGAATCCGTGTTTAAAGCTTCCAAACACGAAATTGGCAGAGGGCTTTGCATCAAGAACACCACACGAAGCTAACCTCAAAGTTAATTTAGTTATCATCAAAGTTTGAACCTCGAACCAACTTTATCTCTGTCGCGACTTGTTCTTCGTATCGATTCACTTCGAATCATCACCATTCGGGTAATTGATTACACCTATACACTCGGTTTAACATAGGGATCAAAGGCCCCATGAATCTAATCGTTCATAGAATCAAATTGGGTTCAATTTTGCTCACAACGATTCCAGGGTTCTTGGTGAATTGGGGATGATTTGCTATTTTGTTTAAAATCAATGGGAGCCGTATTCTATCGCGGTCGCGGCCCTTGGTTCACTGGTTCCCCGATTACTTGCAATCCGAGAGGTCCCGGGTTCGACCCCGGGCAACCTCATTAATTTTTTTAGAAGCCTTTTCAGCTTTTAAAAATTACATAAAAATTCTAAAAATCATAAAAATAAGTTTTACAAACTTTCCTCATTTTAAAAATTACCTAACCATTTTCTATAAATTTATTTATTTAAAACACCTTAATAATTTTTTATAAAATATTATTTACAAATATTATAAATAGTTATTTTTATAAAAATGGACTCTAAATAATAATTTAAATCATTAATTTATTATTAGACACTACATTGTCGTTAATTATGGATTTATCATGATAAATGTAGAAGTTACATATTCTATAATTTCGCAAATATTAATTACAAATATTATCTTTCTTATAAAATATTTTTAAAACCAAAGGTTTAGATTAATAATTCATTATTGATCAAAACGTTATTCTAATTAATTTTAAATAATTATAAAACTTTATTTATTATATTGAATCTTATCTATATTTATTAGTTTCTAATTACTTAAATATACATATATAATTCCTCTAATGGAATCAAACCATAATTATTCTATAAACTTATTACTTATTAAAAACCTTAAAACTATTAAAAACCTAATCCTTATTGAACGTTAATCGTATTGTTAATCTTAACCTTAAATCTTGTAATATATACATTTAGGTACTTGTGAAGGAATTCGTTGGAACATCGTTTAATCCTTATTATCATCTTATACACATAAACGCTATGTGAGTTTCACGACCCCTTTTTATGCTATTACAATTGTTTCAATCTTTTCCAAACATGGGGGAAAAGTATGCTCACCCGTTTTCAATGCTGTACAACATACATACAGTTTTCATACTTGGATTAACGTGTTACTGTTTGCAAGCTATATCTTATGCATGAGTTTTCTTTGTGGTTCTTTACTCACAACTATTTAACTCCGGTGTTGGAGCCGACGGATAGGTATTGGTAGTACTACTGGGTTGACACCCCACCCTTAACACATGGTTACTCGTGAGTACCATGTAACATCGCGTATTTCGCTAAATAAAACTTAATTTTTGTAAACTATACGTTGATGTTAATTCAAAAATTTCAATAATCATAATAATAATAATAATAATAATAATAATAATAATAATAATAATAATAATAATAATAATAATAATAATAATAATATATTATTATTATGATTATTATTAATAATTAGTAAGAATAATTTAAAAAAAAATAAAAAAATAAGCATGTAATAAAAATTGGATTTATAAGTCCAGGGTTTATTTCGTAATTTATGAAACTTAATTTAAAGTTTCAAGCATGAAATAATAAACTCAAAACCACAGGGACTAAAAGTGTAAATTAATTTAAAAACCATCACCACCCACCGTCGACCCCTGTTCACCTCCGGCCACCATTCCGGCTATCTCCGGCGACACCACAATACCCCAAAACTCTCAATTTTGAATCTAAAAACCGGTCCCAACCACTTCTAGAACAAGAATCGAACCACATGGGCACTTTAATTTGAAAATGTGAGTGCGATTTAGAACCTGTTCTGTCACACCCTCAAAATCCGCTAACGGGGTTTTACCGTCAGGCGTGTGACACACCAGGATCTCAGATAAGCATCAGTTACACCAAACACAGTAATTACAAAACATCACATTAAGTAATTAGATCTTTAAATCAATCATGAGTGTTTCAATCTTGCGGAAGCGTTCCAAAAACAGAAATCAATAGTAAATTGTTTCAACATGCGTTTCAACCATAAGAATCCATAACGTGTAACCAAACAAATCAGTTGAGTAGTGATGTATGCCATGCATGCATCCTAGCTGAGTTCTTAATCTTGTGCGTTTCTGTGACCTGAGAAAACATGCTAAAATGTGTCAACATAAAGTTGGTGAGTTCACAGGTTTAACAGAAAAATGTGTTTGTAAGCGTATCCATAGTTTGCGTTTCAATGGTTTAGTATATATTGCATATCGTTAGGTAGCTAGCCTCTGTTCTTGTTACTTAGCGTTTCGAACCGAAGCTGACTGTTTACGTCCTATATGTGTTTCCACCACGTCTTAACCGACCGTGGCAATCGTTGTGTTCCACGTCTTAACCGACCGTGGCAATCGTATGTTAGGTCAATAATGCACCCGTTTGACCTCCAATCAAGCTAGCGCGACTAGCCCGGGCGGGGTTTGTCAGACCCAGTAGTACTACTCAGTATTACCTCGCTAATCCCATTACTAACGGTTCGAGCGTGTCAGGACATGTTTGTGTGTTTACACTAACGTAACAGGCGATATCAATAATACTGGCAACCATTCATAAAATATGTTTGCATGTTTTCTCCCCCAAAAAGGAAAGAAAGTAAAAAGGGGCCGTGAAACTCACCTTAAATTGATGTAATGAACAAGAACTTCAAAGAATAAGGCAATGCACGATCAACACCTATTATTGGTTGTAATCGAGTCTTTAATATGTGTTCACTGTAAATCAATATATTTGTAAGGTTCGGGTTGGTTTGGTTTAACACGTGACACGTACACAAATAGGTGTATATATGTTACAAGATTTAAGTTTGAAATTTATGTTAAATCAAGGATTAGGATTATGGGGTTTTAATAGGTATTAAGTTTACAAAGTATTTATTTGCATTTTGATTTCATTAGGAGGATTATACACGTATGTTTAAATATTTTAGAATAACATATAGATTAATATCGATAATATTAATCTAAACCAATTGTGATGGTAGTTTGTTATAAGTAATAATGTTTGTAAATATCTTGGCGAGATAATATGATTTCTATAATTATTATGACAAAACCTTTAATTAATATAATGTTCTTTACTTTTATAAAGGTTTATTGTTTTCGAGTCCCATTATTATCTAAAAAGAAATAATTTATAATGACAGCGTTAAATATAAAATTTAAACAATTTAGGACAACCACGATTTTAAAATAATAATTGTTTGAATCGAAATTATTTTCTTAGTTGAAACTCTTTTTTTAGTAAGGTTTAAACAAGAATAATATTTATTAACATATTTTTAAAACAATTATTTAATTAAGAAAATCCAGAAACTTATTTGGTGTTCAAAAATATAAACTAAGTTTATAAAAATTATTTGTATAATTTTTATAATTTTTCTGGAATTTTAAAAAGCTTTAAAGGGCTTTAAAAAAATAAAAGAAGGTGCCCGGGTTCGAACCCGGGACCTCCTGAATTGCAAACGAGGGTGGAACCGGTAAGCTATGGCATACAGCCGCGGTGAAACACAGTTTCCAAATCTATTAAACACAACATCCATTAACCCACCCTTCCATAAGAACCCTAGTTCGATTCTTGTTCCAATCGAACACCATTCGGGTGTTGATAACCAAATCGAATATGGGGCTTTTAATCCCCTCATTAAACCGAGCGTGTAAGTGTGTCCAATTACCTGAATTGGGTTCGAACTGATGATGAACACGAGGTAGAACAGTCGCGATCGAGTGAAGCAATCAAAACGATATGTTTGTATGTTTACGGATCAAATGGACTCAAAGGAAGCTTTTAAATGTTGAAAAGTTTGTTATTGCGCAATCAATTTCGATTATTATTTGATATTAGTGCGTTTTGTGTAGTGGTGTTCGACCGAAAGTAAAATGGTCGGATTTAGTGGGCATTATCAAAACTTTTCCATAATTTAAGTTCACGGGGTTGTTGCATTTTGTCCTACGTTCAATTTGGTGTATTGTGGGGTCGAAACCGTGTCCTAAATCTTGTCTTTTGGCCTCGCCGGAGGGCCGCCGGAATCCGGCCGGCTCCGGTGCCGGAATCACGCGAGAGGGGAGAGAGAGAGCTGTGGTAATTTCCATTTTACACATTGGCCCCCTGAACTATGTGATTGTTATTATTTCATGTTAGAAGTTTTAAAACAAGTTTTACAATTAACATTTTTACCCCCTAAGCTTTTTATAAAACAAGATGATTATTATTATTATTATTATTATTATTATTATTATTATTATTATTATTATTATCCTTGTAAAAAAAATTAATTTGCGATAAACGGAGGAAATTAGTTTAATAATATTACCGAAAACTCGGGTTGTCACATTATCCCCTTGTTGCAGGAATTTTCGTCCCGAAAATTGGAACACCGGGGTTAACAAACATGTATACGAAGAATTTGGTTAAACCGATAAATGGACTATGAGAATATATGAGAACAGTTAATACACACAGTGAGTTAACGAGCTTAATACTAACTGACATACTAGTTAGTGACAGTTGTCACACACCATCACATTTACCACATGATCTTTAACAAGAAGAATCTTAGGTTTCCTTTCTGATTTGGGAATATCTTGAATGTTTCTAGTACTTTTGTTTATCAGAAGGTGACCATGAAACCAACTGTATTATCTGAGCCATCACACGCACTGAGATTCAGTTGGGGTTAGGTTCTGAAGGTATATCCACGAACAAATGCGGATATTTAGACTTCATCTGATCCTCCCGTTCCCATGTAAATTCTGGTCCCCGTTTAGAGTTCCATCTTACGCGCACAATGGGAATTTTGCTACGCTTTAGTGTCTTGACCTCTCGATCCATGATCTCCACTGGTTCCTCGATGAAATGTAGTTGATCATCTATCTTTAGTTCCTCCAAAGGCACGATCAATGATTCATCAGACAGACATTTCCTCAGATTGGATACGTGAAACACATCATGTATCCCCCTGAGTTCTTCAGGTAAACTCAACTGATAGGCTACTGGGCCAATCCGTTTGACAATCTCGAATGGTCCCACGTATCTTGGGCTTAACTTCCCACGCTTTCCAAAGCGTATTACACCCTTCCAGGGTGAGACCTTCAGTAGTACTTTGTCACCAACCTGGAACTCCAATGGCTTCCGGCGCTTGTCGGCGTAACTCTTTTGTCGATCACGTGCTGCCGCCATACGGTTACGAATTTGCACGATCTTCTCAGTCGTTTCGTGCACCAGTTCAGGTCCTGTAAGTTGGCTTTCTCCTACTTCTGCCCAACAGATAGGTGATCGGCACTTTCGTCCATACAATGCCTCAAATGGAGCTGCCTTGATCGAAGTGTGATAACTGTTATTATAGGAGAACTCAACTAGTGGTAGATGAGTTTCCCAACTGCTGCCAAAATCGATTACACAGGCACGCAACATGTCTTCCAGTGTTTGGATTGTACGCTCACTCTGACCATCGGTCTGCGGGTGATATGCAGTACTCATATCCAGCCGCGTTCCTAATGATCGTTGTATGATTGCCAGAAGTGAGAAGTGAACCGAGCGTCACGATCAGAAATGATAGATACTGGCACGCCATGCCGAGAGACTATTTCCCTTAAATAGATACGTGTTAGCTTCTCCATTCGATCAGTCTCTCGGATTGCCAGAAAGTGTGCGGATTTCGTTAAGCGATCTACTATAACCCAAATGGTATCGCATCCGCTGGGAGTCCTAGGTAACTTCGTGATGAAGTCCATTGATATCTGCTCCCATTTCCACACTGGGATTTCCGGTTGTTGGAGTAAGCCGGATGGTCTCTGGTATTCCACCTTAACCTTGGAACAAGTCAGGCATCTGCTTACGTACGTGGCTATCTCCGCTTTCATTCTCGGCCACCAGTAAAATTCTTTCAGGTCCTGATACATCTTGTCTGAACCTGGATGGATCGAGTAACGGGACTTATGGGCTTCATCCATTATCAACTCTCGCAGGTTCCCGTGCTGTGGTACCCAGATCCGTTTCATAAAATAACGGATTCCATCACTTCTAACCTCCAACTGTTTCTCCATGCCGCGCATGGATTCTGCCTTCAGATTCTCCGTCTTCAAGGCCTCAGATTGAGCAGCTTTGATTTGTGTTGGTAGATCAGATTGGATAGTCATTTGTAATGCGCGCACCCGACGAGGCTTTAGGGTTTCCTTACGACTAAGGGCATCCGCTACCACATTAGCCTTTCCCGGATGGTACTTGATCACACAATCATAATCATTGAGTAATTCTAACCATCGTCGTTGCCGCATATTTAGTTCCTTCTGGTTAAATATGTGCTGGAGGCTCTTATGATCCGTATAGATCGTGCACCGGGTTCCATATAAGTAGTGCCTCCAGATCTTCAAGGCAAACACTACAGCTCCTAGTTCCAGATCATGCGTGGTGTAGTTCTTCTCATGCACCTTGAGTTGTCTAGATGCATAAGCTATGACTTTGTCGCGTTGCATCAGTACACATCCCAAACCTTGGATGGATGCATCACAGTAAACAACGAAGTCATCAGTTCCTTTTGGTAATGCTAGAATTGGTGCGCTGCAGAGTTTGTCTTTAAGTGTCTGAAACGCTGTTTCCTCTTTGTTGCTCCACTTATACGTTATTCCCTTATGAGTTAGGGCAGTCAAAGGTTGCGCCAATTTTGAAAATCCTTCGATGAACCTCCGGTAATAGCCTGCCAAACCAAGGAATTGTCGCACCTCAGTAGGCGTCTTTGGTGCCGGCCATTCCTTGATTGCTTTAATCTTTGAAGGATCAACATGTATTCCCTTCTCATTAACAACATGACCTAGGAATTGCACTTCACGTATCCAAAAGTCACACTTAGAGAATTTGGCGTACAGTTGCTCATTCTTCAACAATTCCAAGATCAATCGTAGATGCTCTTCATGGTCCTCCTTGGTCTTAGAGTATATCAGTATGTCATCGATAAACACAATAACAAACTGATCGAGATAGGGTTTGCACACGCGATTCATAAGGTCCATGAATACCGCAGGTGCATTAGTCAACCCAAAAGGCATGACCAAGAACTCGTAATGACCATAACGAGTACGGAATGCGGTTTTGGAGATGTCCTCCTCACGAACTCGGAGTTGATGATAACCAGACCTCAAGTCGATCTTCGAATAATAGCTTGATCCCTGAAGCTGATCAAACAAGTCGTCGATACGAGGTAGAGGATATCGGTTCTTGACTGTGACTTTGTTTAATTCTCTATAATCGATGCACATTCGGAAAGTGCCGTCCTTCTTCTTAACAAAGAGAACAGGGGCTCCCCAAGGTGATGAGCTAGGTCGGATAAAGCCCTTATCTAAAAGCTCCTGAAGTTGTGATGACAACTCCTGTAATTCGTTTGGTGCTAATCGATAAGGTGCTCTAGCAATCGGGGCTGCACCGGGAGTCAGTTCGATTTGAAATTCTACTTGGCGATGAGGTGGTAGTCCAGGAAGATCCTCTGGAAACACCTCTGGAAAATCTCTTACCACGGGAATGTCTTCTATTTTCTTTTCCTCGGACTGCTTGTCGGTGACGAGCGCCAGAATAGCCACACGTCCTTTTTGTAACAACTTTTGTGCCTTCATGTAAGAGATAATACCCATTACTGCACCACTCCTATCGCCTTGGACTGTAAGAATTTCATCACCAACAGGGATTCGTATGATCTTCTCGTGACATATGACTTCTGCTTGCTGATTAGAGAGCCAATCCATGCCTACCACAACGTCGAAACTTCCTAGTGTAACAGGCATAAGATCTATAGCGAAAGTATGACCAGCGAGTTCTATCTTACAATCTCTAAGAATGTGTGTTACATGGATTTGTTTACCGTCAGCCAATTCTACGGTATATTTGGATTCTAAGGCAGAAGGAATATCATTTAGAAGACTACAGAACTTTAAGGATATGAAACTCCTATCGGCTCCAGTATCAAATAGTATAGAAGCAAAACAACCATTCAGGGGAAACGTACCAGTAACCACATTCTGGTCATCCCTTGCCTCGCTGGAACCGATCACGAATGCGCGACCCTTGGCATTGCCCCCGTTATTATCCTTGTTTCCATTCTTTAGCTGCGGGCAATCCTTCATGTAGTGGCCCTCCTTACCACACTTATAGCAGCCTCTAGTCACTCCACCCTGTCGTTGTTGTTGGAGTTGTTGTTGCGGAGTCATTAGTTCACCCCGGCAGTCTTTGGCTGCATGACCCATCTTTCCACATCTCTGGCAACGGAGTCGATCACATGGGCCACGATGATGGAAGTTGCACCGGTTACACTTAGGACTCTTGCCCGCGTAGTTGCTCGGTCCCTGGCCATAATTGTTGTTGTTGTTGTTTTGGTTGTTGTTGGTAAACTGTCTTGATGAATCAAATTTTCTGATTGGTTGTTGCTGGGTGTTATTGGAGCTTGAAGACTTGCTGTGGTTACCATCCCATTTCCTTTATGATCTGATGAACCAGAAGCAGCACCACGTTTAGGCAAGGTGCCCTGTGCCACTGCCTGGTCGGTGAGTTTATGAGCCAGTCGGATGGCCTGCTGGATAGTGACAGGATCAGCAGCCATTACACTAGCCTGGATTTGAGGAGCCAGGCCATCAATGTACTTTTCGATCCGTTTGTAGGCCGGAGTCACCATCTGAGGACATAATGCTGCCAACTCGTGTGAACAAGTCGTGTACTCCTCAATGTCAGAACCAACCATCTTCAAATTCCAAAATTCTGCCTCCAGTTTCTGAACCTCGTTTCGAGGGCAATACTCTTCTTTCATCAAAGTTTTGAAGTCTTCCCAAGGCATACTGTTAGCAGCATCAAGTCCTAAGGTTTGGACCTGTGAGTTCCACCATGTCAAAGCTGGTCCTTCCAAAGTGCCGGAAGCATACTTAACACGGTTTTCTGCTGGACAGTTACACATTGCGAAGGCGGATTCCAGCTTTTCAATCCAACGAAGGAGGGTAACAACACCTTCGGAGCCTTTGAAGGAATGAGGTTTGCAGTCCATGAACATCTTGAAAGTGCAGACTGCTTGACCTCCTTGGTTTTGGTTGATATTGTTGTTTTGATTTTGGTTCCTGGTCTGTTCGAACGCCTCGAGCGCTTCAGCAACACGCTCATTTATGATGGCATCGAGTTCAGCTTGTGTTAGATTAATGTTTTCTTGTCTACGTGGGCGTCCAACTCTTCGTCCAGACATGATTCTACGTATTTACAATACATGACAGTCACTATCGAATAACTATTGATAACAATAATTTGTTTCATACTAGTAGAAATGAAGGATTTATTTGCATATCGATAGCGAGGTCCCGAGACTTTATGTCTCCAAATATAGAAACGAAAATTTGTACTGACTATGACCGTTATCACCTAATAGAGTTACCAGAATTCTCATGCACGACAATTTACAATTACGTGTGCACCCGTAATTCTAATTTGCTTTGCATGGTCACTCATGGCTTCTCCCATTCGTGATAACATACCTTGTCAAGTACCGAGTGCTGTCTGTTAAGACTAGCAAGGATAATAGGGTATGTTGGAAGTAGAAACGAGCACGATAGAATTTGCTGTGGTGTTTAAATCTTGGATAGTTTAAATTGGGAAAACGAAATCAAGGACAAGAATTATTCAACACGACAATGAGATGTTCGGAGTGTATTCGTTTGATTCGTGAATCAAAGCGAGTACGTTGACTAATCAAAGTATTGGGTCAATCACAACTTTGTTGAAGACATGCGTACCTATAAGCAGATACTCATCCCAAGGGTTCCCAGGTAAGGTAAACAGGTCCATCGGTTGATTTGGATATATGCGAATACCTTGCCTAGACAGAACACCCCGAGATACAGGCATCTTACTCTTCCAGCATTGCATGTATTCAAGTTGTAAGACACAGACTTTGACGAGACTTTGAAACCATTAATAACAATTGAGGTTTTGGAGTTTGAAATCACTTTAGGCACTCAAACTCTCCCGTGACTCACAGCACAGAGATATGTTAAGGCAAAAGTTTTCAGGCAACTAAATTAAGTAAACATAGCTTAGAAATCTATGTGTGTGTAACTAATGCAAATCCAGCTATAGTCTAAAATGCAATGCAAATGAGATGCAAGTCCATTTTAGTTCGCTATAACTAATGCTTTGATACCAATCTGTCACACCCTCAAAATCCGCTAACGGGGTTTTACCGTCAGGCGTGTGACACACCAGGATCTCAGATAAGCATCAGTTACACCAAACACAGTAATTACAAAACATCACATTAAGTAATTAGATCTTTAAATCAATCATGAGTGTTTCAATCTTGCGGAAGCGTTCCAAAAACAGAAATCAATAGTAAATTGTTTCAACATGCGTTTCAACCATAAGAATCCATAACGTGTAACCAAACAAATCAGTTGAGTAGTGATGTATGCCATGCATGCATACTAGCTGAGTTCTTAATCTTGTGCGTTTCTGTGACCTGAGAAAACATGCTAAAATGTGTCAACATAAAGTTGGTGAGTTCACAGGTTTAACAGAAAAATGTGTTTGTAAGCGTATCCATAGTTTGCGTTTCAATGGTTTAGTATATATTGCATATCGTTAGGTAGCTAGCCTCTGTTCTTGTTACTTAGCGTTTCGAACCGAAGCTGACTGTTTACGTCCTATATGTGTTTCCACCACGTCTTAACCGACCGTGGCAATCGTTGTGTTCCACGTCTTAACCGACCGTGGCAATCGTATGTTAGGTCAATAATGCACCCGTTTGACCTCCAATCAAGCTAGCGCGACTAGCCCGGGCGGGGTTTGTCAGACCCAGTAGTACTACTCAGTATTACCTCGCTAATCCCATTACTAACGGTTCGAGCGTGTCAGGACATGTTTGTGTGTTTACACTAACGTAACAGGCGATATCAATAATACTGGCAACCATTCATAAAATATGTTTGCATGTTTTCTCCCCCAAAAAGGAAAGAAAGTAAAAAGGGGCCGTGAAACTCACCTTAAATTGATGTAATGAACAAGAACTTCAAAGAATAAGGCAATGCACGATCAACACCTATTATTGGTTGTAATCGAGTCTTTAATATGTGTTCACTGTAAATCAATATATTTGTAAGGTTCGGGTTGGTTTGGTTTAACACGTGACACGTACACAAATAGGTGTATATATGTTACAAGATTTAAGTTTGAAATTTATGTTAAATCAAGGATTAGGATTATGGGGTTTTAATAGGTATTAAGTTTACAAAGTATTTATTTGCATTTTGATTTCATTAGGAGGATTATACACGTATGTTTAAATATTTTAGAATAACATATAGATTAATATCGATAATATTAATCTAAACCAATTGTGATGGTAGTTTGTTATAAGTAATAATGTTTGTAAATATCTTGGCGAGATAATATGATTTCTATAATTATTATGACAAAACCTTTAATTAATATAATGTTCTTTACTTTTATAAAGGTTTATTGTTTTCGAGTCCCATTATTATCTAAAAAGAAATAATTTATAATGACAGCGTTAAATATAAAATTTAAACAATTTAGGACAACCACGATTTTAAAATAATAATTGTTTGAATCGAAATTATTTTCTTAGTTGAAACTCTTTTTTTAGTAAGGTTTAAACAAGAATAATATTTATTAACATATTTTTAAAACAATTATTTAATTAAGAAAATCCAGAAACTTATTTGGTGTTCAAAAATATAAACTAAGTTTATAAAAATTATTTGTATAATTTTTATAATTTTTCTGGAATTTTAAAAAGCTTTAAAGGGCTTTAAAAAAATAAAAGAAGGTGCCCGGGTTCGAACCCGGGACCTCCTGAATTGCAAACGAGGGTGGAACCGGTAAGCTATGGCATACAGCCGCGGTGAAACACAGTTTCCAAATCTATTAAACACAACATCCATTAACCCACCCTTCCATAAGAACCCTAGTTCGATTCTTGTTCCAATCGAACACCATTCGGGTGTTGATAACCAAATCGAATATGGGGCTTTTAATCCCCTCATTAAACCGAGCGTGTAAGTGTGTCCAATTACCTGAATTGGGTTCGAACTGATGATGAACACGAGGTAGAACAGTCGCGATCGAGTGAAGCAATCAAAACGATATGTTTGTATGTTTACGGATCAAATGGACTCAAAGGAAGCTTTTAAATGTTGAAAAGTTTGTTATTGCGCAATCAATTTCGATTATTATTTGATATTAGTGTGTTTTGTGTAGTGGTGTTCGACCGAAAGTAAAATGGTCGGATTTAGTGGGCATTATCAAAACTTTTCCATAATTTAAGTTCACGGGGTTGTTGCATTTTGTCCTACGTTCAATTTGGTGTATTGTGGGGTCGAAACCGTGTCCTAAATCTTGTCTTTTGGCCTCGCCGGAGGGCCGCCGGAATCCGGCCGGCTCCGGTGCCGGAATCACGCGAGAGGGGAGAGAGAGAGCAGTGGTAATTTCCATTTTACACATTGGCCCCCTGAACTATGTGATTGTTATTATTTCATGTTAGAAGTTTTAAAACAAGTTTTACAATTAACATTTTTACCCCCTAAGCTTTTTATAAAACAAGATGATTATTATTATTATTATTATTATTATTATTATTATTATTATTATTATTATTATCCTTGTAAAAAAAAAATTAATTTGCGATAAACGGAGGAAATTAGTTTAATAATATTACCGAAAACTCGGGTTGTCACATGTTCCCTCTCCCGTGTTGTCGGCCCCTTTTACAGGCCATCGATCGCACTACGCTCTAAAATAATCGAATTAATCGCACCTACACAATCATATATATATCTCTAATCGGTTACAGCTTTCAACTCCATCTGAAACAAACACAAACCTGCCCTTCGATCACCTCCACTACCGCGGCTTGTTTCTAATCTGTTTCATCAAACTAATCTTCAATTCAGGTAATTGAACATACATACATACTCGGTTTTACACAGGCAATCAAAGCCCTATGGTTAATTCGATCAGAAACATCGAATCAAGCTTCGATTGAATCATGTAAGATTCTAGGGTTCTTGATTCGGGAGTTTTCTTTTGAGGGTGTTTTTAAGTTCTCAAAACCAACTCCTATCGTGGCTTAGGCCTTTGTTCCACCGGTTCCTGCGCTTCCATGTCAATCAAGAGGTCCCGGGTTCGACCCCAGGCAACCTCACTATTTTTTTAAAGCTTTTTAGCTTTAGAAAAATTATAAAAAAAATTCTAAAAATTATAAAAATGTTTCTACAAAACATTAAAATTTTAAAAACCACCTAATTATTTTTTGAAATTAATTTTAACATTTTATTTATTTTATTAAATGTTTTAAATAAATAAAAATTACAAGTGTTACAAAATTAATTTTATAAAAGTTTTATATTTAAATCTTTCCAAAATCATTTTTATTTCTTTTAGTCATTTAAATAATTAAATATTTTAATTAATTATCATATAATTAATTAATAAAATTAATTATTTGTTTTTCCCACACTTTAACAATAAATCAAACAGTTACGTGTACCGATACATACATTTTTAATAAATTCTAAACATAATGACTTTCAATAAATTTATTTTGTTTATTTCAAGATGTTTAAATTAAATAAATTATTTTATTTAAACTACTATTCAAAACCCAATAAAAATCCTAATACATTCTCAAATTCTCAAATCACTATTATTCTAATTCGAGACACCGTTCCTTAGGTTAATCATAAGGAAATCGTTGGTGTCTAATCTATCACATCCATATTCTAATCTCATCAATCAAGTGAGTATTCATATCCCCTTTTTATATCATTTTTTATTTGGGGGAAATCATGTGATACAATATATTCAATCATGATATTCTATTGTTATTTCATTCTAAATTCAATTCAAGACAGGTTATGTTATTTCTTGCAACTATGTGAACATACTGTGATAAACTGGACGACAGTAAAACCCTAATACAATCAATCAATCCTGGTATCAATGGTAGCTCTACTGGTTTAGATAACCCACCCCACATGGCTTACGAGTGGTGATTGTGCCAGAGGCAATTAGTCAATCTATGGTGTTTGTGTGCAAGTCTATTATATGCAAGTGTCAAGTCAAGGGATTTATATTGTGTCGGTTTATCTATATGCTTCGCTATTGCAATATAAGTCTTAACGTTACCTTGTGAATTGGATTATTCTCAATCAATCAATCAATCTATATGTATATTCAAAACTGTGATTACTCACCGGCTAATTTTTAGCTGACTCGTTACTTTTCACATGATTTCAGGTTAAGCAAGTTAGTGGACTTCTACATGCTCATTTAAGACCCGGACTTAGTCAAAATAAAAGACAATTACTATTTGTGACTTCAACTGTTGTAATTGCTTATGTTAAACTCATGCTATCTTGTAATCTGATTTTAATATTATCTCCACTATTAGACAATCATGTGTTATGAACAATCAATCATTCCCTCGTTTGCTCCGATGATTCCGCCGTCGGTCGGGGTGTGGCAGATTGGTATCAGAGCCATAGTTATAGGAAATTAGGTTATTACACATGAGTCCTCTCATGCATTTTACATGCCTAGATAGGATTTTATATGCCTTATATGTTTATATTTGATTATGTGATTATATGCCTTATGTGATTCTTCTTATACTTTGATTCTTATCAATGCACACACAAATCTTAAATCATATTCAAGGCATTGTGTGCCTAAATCAAATGGTTTTCAAAATGAGCTTTGAATCGTTATACGTGGTTTTCAAATTCATCAAAGTCTGTGTCTTACAACTTGAAACATGTAATGCTGGAAGAGCGTGATGCCTGTATCTCGAGGTGTTCTGTCTAGGCAAGGTATTCGTATATATCCAAATCAACCGATGGATCTGTCTACCTTACCTGGGAACCCTCGGGATGAGTATCTGCTTATAGGTACGCATGTCTTCAATGAGGTTGTGTTGGACATAATACTTTGATAAGTCAACTTACTCGCTTTGATTTACGAATCAAACAATTACACTCGGAACATCTCATTGTTATTATGCCAAATCCCCGATTGTCGTTTTCATGTTGTATAGCTCATATTTCCCAATTCTCATAAAATATCTTAATGATATTTCAGAATGTCTTCTCGTCAAATCCGTTCACGGTCTAGAAACTCGGGCCGTAAGATTTCTGCTATTGTAGCACGAGAAGTTGCTGCGGTCATCTCAACTTTACTTACCCATTTGAACCAAGGCAACAATGCTGTTCAAAACCCAACTGCACCAAACCCTCCCTAAACTTGTACTTACAAACATTTCAGTTCTTGCAACCCCACTAAGTTCAGTGGAACCGAAGGAGCCACTGATCTTTTACAGTGGTTTGACAGTATCGAGAACACTTTCCTCAATAGTGAGTGTCCCGAGAATCTCAAAGTCCGGTATGCCACAAGTGTTCTCCAGAAACGCGCACTTACTTGGTAGAACGGAGAAAAACGAACCCGTGGAACTGATGTTGCTCCAGCATTAACATGGGCGGAAGTTAAGGAGCTCATGACTAAAGAGTTCTGCCTGAGAAATGAAGTCCGGAAACTAGAAGCTGAGTTCTGGGAATTAACCCAAGACAGTGGCGAGAACCTAGCATACACTAACCGATTTCACAAACTGAGCCTTCTAGTACCGCACCTTGCTACCCCTACCTCCCGAGCCATCAAGAAATACATTGGTGGATTACCCATACAGATTCAGGATACGGGGTTAGGAAGGAATCCTTCGACACTAGAAGATGCTATTAGGCTAGCTGCACAGCTAACCGATAATCATGTGAAAGCTGGTTCTTTAACCAGGAAAGGATCGAAGAAAAATACCGATAAACTTCCTAACGAAACCGTCAAATCCGACCAAGCCGAGCCTTTTAAGAACAAGAAGAGGAAGGCTCAATCTCAAAACTTTGCTGCAATTACCCCTGCTGTGCCAATTAATCAAGTCCCTCAAACTCGTCAACCAGCAGTAAACAACCAATCGCTGATGAAAAAGCCATATGCTGGACCCTATCCGCAGTGTAACAACTGCAGTTATAACCATCCCGCTAACATTCAGTGTCGTCAATGCACAAACTGTGGTCGTTTTGGTCATACATTCAACGTGTGCAAGAGTGCTGCTAAAGCTCCGACTAATGCACCAGTCCACCAACATCCTCCTGCAATTACCCAGGGTCGTGCATGCTATCAATGTGGTGATCCGAACCATTTTCGCAATCGATGCCCTCAACTTGTCATCCCGGTTCCTACGGCTCAAGGACGTGCTTTCAACATCAATACCCAACAAGCTCAAGCCACCAATGATGTGGTGTTGAATAATTCTTGTCCTTGATTTCGTCTTCCTGATTTAAATTATTCAAGATTTGAACATTATCATAACTAATTCTATCATCTTGAATTTTGACCTTAAATCTTGTAATCGTGATTTCCTTTTTGTTACATTGATGTAATTTGAAAATTTCTAAATTTCTAATTGAGATACTTTTCCTTTCGTTGTTAAGTCAAACTTTGAACCGTTTGCACCGTGGGAGATGCAAGAGTTTGCAAGTCAACCTATGACTAAGAACACTCGTACCTCCTAAATGATTCTAACTCATCAAAACGGGGGTGATTCCCTGACTTTGGTGATGATTCTTTATTCGTTTCAATAAATGGTTTCCAATGGAGTGTTTTATGAAATTTCATCCTCTGGATTAGGGTGATTTCCTTATCTCGAGGACTGACTTTAATTATTCTCTTTGGAACTTGCATTTCACAAATGACATGATCTCACCAAAATAGGATTGAAACCCGTACTTCGGTGAGAAATGTTAATCTTTGATTGTTTTCTTGCTATTATGAAGCTCAATCATCAAGATAGGTGTGAAATCCATATCTTGATGATAATATCATTCTTATGAATAGTATTTGTTCAAATGAGACGACCTCATCAAAGTAGGAGTGAATTCTGGATTTTGATGAAGAAGTTCATCTTATTATATTTTATTTTTGTAAAACTTCACCGTTAAGATAGGAGTGATTTCCCTTACCTTAATGGTGAGTTACCTCGTTTTATTTCTGTGGATCCTCAATAATGAGTTGAGATCGAACTTTTGATTAGTAAGTTAGTGGTCATACCTTGAGAGTACACCATCAAGTTAGGGGTGAAAACCATACCTTGATGACTATTCTCATTTCTTGATCTTCAACTTATCAAGGTTGTAATCAAGTGACGAGAAGCATTTAGTAACTTGAAGGGTGAAATAATTTAGTGTTCGACCTATCAAGCCAAAGCATGATCTCTGAACTTGAAAGAATACCCGATCGCTCTAAATTGATTTTGACTCCAAGCTTGGAGCACGTAGATTCTTAAATCGATTTTTTTTCCTTTATTCTCATGTTTTGACTCGATCTAGCTACATCAAGCCATTTATTCCTTATCTATCGACTTTCATTGTGAGTTATCATCAACACCTGATTACGTGATGGTAGTCTTCCTGAACAATCTTTTGTCAAGTAAAGATATTATCTCTGATCGTGATGGTCGCTCCATCTCTCGTTTCTGGAAAAGTCTTCAATCAGCGCTTGGAACTCAACTGAATCTTTGCACAGCCTATCACCCGCAAACCGACGGTCATACTGAAAGAACGATACAAACCCTCGAGGATATGCTCCGGGCTTGTGTCATTGATTTCAGTGGATCGTGGGATTCTCATCTTCCGTTGATCGAATTCTCTTACAATAACAGATACCATACTAGCATCCAGATGGCACCGTTTGAGGCCTAGTATGGCCGAAAGTGTCGATCTCCCATCTGTTGGTCTGAAGTTGGTGAATCATAGATTACTGGTCTGGAATTGATACAAGAAATAACCGACAAAATTCATAAGATCCGTGATAACTTGGTCGTATGCTGATAAAAGACGCAAGCCCATGGAATAAAATGTCGGTGATCTAGTACTTCTTAAGGTATCACCTTGGAAGGGAGTGATTCGCTTTGGAAAGAAAGGGAAGCTAGCACCTCGTTACGTGGGTCCATTCAAAGTGCTCGAGCGAATTGGGAAGGTGGCCTACAAGCATGAACTACCCCAAGAACTTAGCAATATACATCCGGCGTTTCATGTTTCTAATCTCAAGAAATGTCTTGCCGATGAAAATCTCCACATTTCACTCGACGAAGTCCAGATTGATGAATCTATGCACTTTATTGAGAAACCTGTGGAAATTATGGATCGGGAAGTTAAACAACTCAAACGTAGCCGGATACCTATTGTCAAAGTCCGCTGGAAATCTAAACGTGGCCCAGAGTTCACCTGGGAACGTGAGGACCAAATGAAATCCCAGTATCCTCATCTTTTCGTTTCAGCCTCCTCGTGATTTAAATTTCGGGACGAAATTTCCTAAAGCAGGGGAGACTGTAACATCGCGTATTTCGCTAAATAAAAGTTAATTTTGTAAACAATACGTTGATGTTAATTCAAAAATTTCAATAATTATAATAATAATAATATAATAATAATAATACTAATAATTAGTAAGAATAATTTAAAAAAAATAAAAAAAATAAGCATGTAATAAAAATTGGATTTATAAGTCCAGGGTTTATTTTGTAATTTATGAAACTTAATTTAAAGTTTCAAGCATGAAATAATAAACTCAAAACCACAGGGACTAAAAGTGTAAATTAATTTAAAAACCATCACCACCCACCGTCGACCCCTGTTCACCTCCGGCCACCATTCCGGCTATCTCCGGCGACACCACAATACCCCAAAACTCTCAATTTTGAATCTAAAAACCGGTCCCAACCTCTTCTAGAACAAGAATCGAACCACATGGGCACTTTAATTTGAAAATGTGAGTGCGATTTAGAACCTGTTCCCTCTCCCGTGTTGTCGGCCCCTTTTACAGGCCATCGATCGCACTACGCTCTAAAATAATCGAATTAATCGCACCTACACAATCATATATATATCTCTAATCGGTTACAGCTTTCAACTCCATCTGAAACAAACACAAACCTGCCCTTCGATCACCTCCACTACCGCGGCTTGTTTCTAATCTGTTTCATCAAACTAATCTTCAATTCAGGAATTGAACATACATACATACTCGGTTTTACACAGGCAATCAAAGCCCTATGGTTAATTCGATCAGAAACATCGAATCAAGCTTCGATTGAATCATGTAAGATTCTAGGGTTCTTGATTCGGGAGTTTTCTTTTGAGGGTGTTTTTAAGTTCTCAAAACCAACTCCTATCGTGGCTTAGGCCTTTGTTCCACCGGTTCCTGCGCTTCCATGTCAATCAAGAGGTCCTGGGTTCGACCCCAGGCAACCTCACTATTTTTTTAAAGCTTTTTAGCTTTAGAAAAATTATAAAAAAATCTAAAAATTATAAAAATGTTTCTACAAAACATTAAAATTCTAAAAAACCACCTAATTATTTTTGAAATTTATTTTAACATTTTATTTATTTTATTAAATGTTTTAAATAAATAAAAATTACAAGTGTTACAAAATTAATTTTATACAAGTTTTATATTTAAATCTTTCCAAAATCATTTTCATTTCTTTTAGTCATTTACATAATTAAATATTTTAATTAATTATCATATAATTAATTAATAAAATTAATTATTTGTTTTCCCACACTTTAACAATAAATCAAACAGTTACGTGTACTGATACATAATTTTTAATAAATTCTAAACATAATGACTTTCAATAAATTTATTTTGTTTATTTCAAGACGTTTAAATTAAATAAATTATTTTATTTAAACTACCATTCAAAACCCAATGAAAATCCTAATACATTCCCAAATTCTCAAATCACTATTATTCTAATTCGAGACACCGTTCCTTAGGTTAATCATAAGGAAATCGTTGGTGTCTAATCTATCATATCCAGATTCTAATCTCATCAATCAAGTGAGTATTCATATCCCCTTTTTATATCATTTCTTATTTGGGGGAAATCATGTGATACAATATATTCAATCATGATATTATATTGTTATTTCATTCTAAATTTAATTCAAGACAGGTTATGTTATTTCTTGCAACTATGTGAACATACTGTGATAAACTGGACGACAGTAAAACCCTAATACAATCAATCAATCCTGGTATCAATGGTAGCTCTACTGGTTTGGATAACCCACCCCACATGGCTTACGAGTGGTGATTGTGCCAGAGGCAATTAGTCAATCTATGGTGTTTGTGTGCAAGTCTATTATATGCAAGTGTCCAGTCAAGGGGTTTATATTATGTCGGTTTATCTATATGCTTCGCTATTGCAATATAAGTCTTAACGTTACCTTGTGAATTGGATTATTCTCAATCAATCAATCAATCTATATGTATATTCAAAACTGTGATTACTCACCGGCTAATTTTTAGCTGACTCGTTACTTTTCACATGATTTCAGGTTAAGCAAGTTAGTGGACTTCTACATGCTCATTCAAGACCCGAACTTAGTCAAAATAAAAGACAATTACTATTTGTGACTTCAACTGTTGTAATTGCTTATGTTAAACTCATGCTATCTTGTAATCTGATTTTAATATTATCTCCACTATTAGACAATCATGTGTTATGAACAATCAATCATTCCCTCGTCCGCTCCGATGATTCCACCGTCGGTCGGGGTGTGACATACCATCCCCCTGCCAGGAATCCGGCCTTGGTGAATATATTCCGATAATTGCTGTGTGGTTCGTCATAGGTTTAGTTGTGATGCTCATGTGATATTGCTTGTGATAAACTGTATACACTTATGATCCATAAACTCATGCACAGCAACAAGTTTTCAATTTATGTTTAAACCTGTGAACTCACCAACAATATGTTGACCTTTTGAGCATATCTTTTCTTGTAACAATCATTGAAGATAGCTAGGGATGCTGCCTTAGTGACGACCTTAGGATTGCACTACTTAGACTCATTGGATATCTGTGACAGCTGCTTGATTTTCATTATTCACTTATGTTCATTTATTTCCCGGATTGTGGGGCTTATACTTATTTGGTTTGTATGACTATGTTTATCGTGGAATTGACTAACTGCGACACAAGTCTCCATTTGTGTCGGGTGACGTCATGACATGTTGACTTTCCTCATTTAATGAATCTCTATTAACTTAACAATGTGTTATGACGATCCCGTCCATTACATCCTCGTGTTTCCGCTATAAGCGGGGGTGTGACATCGAGCTCGAGCTTTATAAAGTTAAAACGAGCCGAGCTCGAGCCCAGGGCCGGTCCACCAGTTAAATGAAAGAAGGACTGGGCTTGGGGCCCTAAAAAAATAAGGGCCCATTTTTTTTAAAAAAAATCTGGTATACCTAGGCCCAAAGCTTGTACCTGTTATACCACTGTTGTGAGTCTCAGTCTGCGACCAAGTTGGGATTTCGGAGTTCCCTTCATTCACCTAAGCACCGACCGCGACGGTTCGTTCACCAAGACGAATGACCAATCGGCGGGCAGGCCGCAGGCGGCTTCCAACCGACCGTCACTCACGAGTCACGTCAGCCTGCATGCTGCGTCTGCAACTCTACACTCCCTTCGAGCCTTCGAGGAACCAGCGGGCGGTGGGCTGTGGGCGACCGCGACGATATGAGGCGGGCAGGGGCTTCCAAGTTCCAACCAAAGGTCCTCTTTGTCGAAGTTCTCTATCCCTAACTCCTAATATTGTTGAATTTCCTCTAATCCTCTTTCACTCTTTGTCTCCAGTCTCCAACCGAAGTTCCTCTAATTCTCTTGAATCGATTGGTGTGGAAGTGTGGAACTTCTTATTCAGATCCTCTTTTAACTGTTGAATGTTGATGATGAAGCAGCTGATTCACTTGACTTGAATCTCAGGTTGAATTTGTTAGTCCTCTTTTAACACTCTTAAATCTTAATTGATTAAATTTCTTTTAACTGCTTTGATAATTTGTTTTAGTTTTGTTTCCCTGATTAGGTAATTAGGTTTCTAAGTTATTAAGTTGATAAATTGATTTTGTATATTCTTGTTTCCCTGTTTCCCTTTGATTAGTTATTAAGTTGATAAATTAATTAGGTTTATTGTTTATAAGTTATAAGTTATTAGTTTTGTTTCCCTGACTAGGTTATAAGTTATTTAGTTGATTTGGTATACTTTCATTAGTTTTGTTTCCCTGATTAGGTATATTATCTACTTTAAAAAGTCAAATAGATTTCGAAAGTACCCTTCCGGTGCATCAAAAAAGGCAAAGAAGGCAAAACAAGAAGCTTTAAACGAATCAATAAAAAGATCACTACTTAAGTTTGTTACAACCTCGAATTCAAATGCTATAATAAATCAAGATGAACAGATAAACCTAGATGAACCAACAAACTTTGATGAGCATATGAATTTAGATGAACAAAGCTAGGGAATTTTTTGGAACAGTACAACGTGTTTATTGTTTGTTTTCATCATCCCCAAAAAGATGAAAAATTTTAAAAGATAATGTTCCACATTTAACTGTTAAGTCATTATCACAAACACGTTGGGAAAGTCGCATAGAAAGTATCAAAGCCATTAGATTTCAAGCTCCACAATTAAGAGAAGCATTATTAGAATTATATGATGAAGATGATGATGATGATGATGATGATGATGATGATCTTAAATATAAAAGTGAGGCTAAATCCTTCGCTAGAACTGAATTAGATAATTTTGAATTTTTATTAGGCATGGTTATTTGGTATGATATTTTGTATGCTATTAATATAGTTAGTAAAAACTTACAAGCAAAAGACATGAATATTGATGAAGCTATAACTCAATTAGATGGACTTATATGTTTTTTAAAAAGTATAGAGATGAGGGATTTGAAGAGGCTATGAATGCAGCTAAAGAAATTGCACTAGAGATGAATGTAGAACATACTTTTCATGAAAAACGTATTATTCGTAGAAATAAAAAATTTGATGAAAATATTGATAATGAAACTTTGAAAACGCCCATTGAAAGTTTTAGAACCGATTACTTTTTATACATAGTAGACCAAGCTAGCTCCTCACTTAAAAGTAGATTTGAGCAATTTAAAGAGTTTGAAAGTATTTTTGGTTTCTTATTTACTATTAGAAAGTTAAAATCTATGAATGAAGAATGTTTAAAAGAAAAGTGTATTAACTTTGAAAATATATTAAAATATGATGATGCTGTAGATGTTAATGGTTTAGATTTATTTCAATAACTAAAAATGTTAAGAGAAATTATTTCTTTAGAATCAGACACAATAATTGATATACTAAATTATATAAAAGGTTTTAATTCTTTTCCAAATGCATATATTGCATATAGAATTTTATTAACTGTTTCTGTAACTGTAGCATCCGCAGAACGAAGTTTTTCCAAATTAAAACTTATAAAAAATTACTTAAGATCTATAATGTCACAAGAAAGATTAAACGGCTTATCCACTTTGGCTATTGAAAAAATTTCTAGAAGGATTTGATTATGAAAATTTCATTAACGAATTTGCATCATATAAGGCTAGAAAAATAAATTTAATATAAACATATATACGTACACAATATATAATTAAAAAAAAATTTAACTCCGCCAACTATAAACGTATTAGTTTATTATTGCTGGTTCCAAGCCCGGATAAAGGAGGAGGGTTTTAATAATTTTTTTTTAAAAAAGAGCCCTATTTTCTTAGTTCGCGTTGGAGCCCCGAAAAACGTTGAGCCGGCCCTGCTCGAGCCTAAGTGAGCTCGGGCTCGCCTCAGCTCGTTCACACCCCTACGTAAGCCTATACCAAATAACGATTTTTTTTTAGCTAAACGTGCTTATGGATTTGCCCTGAGTGCCGGAAATGAGCCTAAACCCATTTTTGTTATCAAGAAACTAACGAATTTCATGTTAGGTTTTGTATTACATGTCATTGAGTTAGGTTATTGAAATAGTTGTACATTATTTTTTTTAAAAAAAGAGGTTTGAAGCATCTTATCTTAAATTAGTTGTGTTTATTTTACTTCTAATTATATAAGATTTTTGACAACCCATCAATGCTTTCATGTTGGCATGTTTATATGTGATTTATCAAATGGTGATGGCAATAATAGGGAGAATGAGGATCACCAAAGTCGTAATGTCCTTGTGACTCATCCATTCGCCAATCATCTTCTTTATGCTGAGATCCTGAAAAAAGATAGAATCATGTGCAAAAGTTGCATAACAAGAATGGTTTTTTTTTGTTTACAAGATTGACAGTGTATCAGACATATGTTGAGTGAACAAAACTTGTAGGGATTTATACCTAAGGAACCAGATACTTAGTAATTTCATCATCATGGGTTTTACTACCACTTCTATCACGCATAAAACAGTGTAGATTTTAGTCTTAATTGCTTAAAATTTCAAGTATGTGCATGCTTGCAATCTATGGACCTAAATGTTAGACCAAAATTTTTGGCTTTTGCTTTGGCTCAACTCTTAACTTTTTTAATCAATGTTTGTGTGCCTACGATGAGTTCTTCACAAGCTTTGATAGCTGAACACAACAACTAATGTCACCACTTAAAGTTGGTTGTTGAACTAAATGCTCTAAGCTGAACGCTACGACATTTAAAAGCTTCAAGTTGAACACTTCGACCGCTACTAATCTGTGACCTTATAACCATGACATCTAAAAGCTTCAAGTTGAACACTACAACAACTATAAAGCCCAAAACACTATGTAACAAGCAACTAAATTAAAAACTAGTTTCAATTAATCACTTAAAAACTGCTTCAATACAACTAATTTTGTTTGTTACAAGATTCATTATGAATGAATGCATGCCATTTCATATTGTATGGCTGTAAGTATAACTACCTTTGTTCATTTCTAATAATACAAAAGTTAGGCAAAGTTCACTTAGTGTTTAAAATAGAAAAAACTCTTATATTGTTATTTTCACAAAGACAAAAGCTTCATCTCTTTTAATATGATTTAGAAAACTTTAATAATATCTTGAACTAACAATCCTATTTTAAACAACATACACGAATACATACGAAATTTGTTGCCTCAACAAACACTATAAACACAAACAAAAGACAACCTACACAAGTTAGATACACAATTTAATACACATAACACGAGCACCAATTGTATAAAAAATATGATTTAGATTCTATCATCCCCAAAATAACAAAAACCAAAGCAAAAGCATAGTTTCTTCAAATAGAAGCTGTTTAACCATAAAAGCCACCGATGGAACCTAAGCACACAAATTATATTCCCCCAATTCTTCTCAACATCGATTACTGTATGTAGATTATTATACTATGAAAACCCCTTTTCTATTGCAAAAATCAAACCACAATTCGAATCCCAATTCACGCTCCTTAAATCCCTCTGAATCCCTTAAAACCTTCCGATTTCTCGAATTTCATGATCGAAAGCGTGAAATTTCTGTTGGGGTTTGTGAAAGTGGATGCATATTGTAGTGGGTTTGTTTCGGAAGTCCAAAAAGTTTGAATTTTCCACACACCCAACTAAAATTATCGATCTTTTCGTTGAAATTTGGTGGGTGGAGGTGTTGTATGAAGATTTTCTTTTCGGATCGAATTGACGATTGATTGTTTGAGATCGAAAGTGCTTGAATCTTTGTGGGTTTTATGTAAGATTTTCGTTATGTGATTCGATTTTTACGATTGAAGTTTGTGGGTCGGTTCAAGAACGATGTTGTGTAGGATGATTCATAGAAAGAAGAAAACAGGGGATGTTCCTGTGTATTTGAATGTGTATGATCTCACTCCCATCAATGGTTATGCTTATTGGGTTGGCCTTGGTGTTTATCACTCTGGTGTGCAAGGTTTGTGTTCTTCAAATTCTCTGTTTGAATTCTGTTAGAACCACCATTGAGTCATTGGTTAGGGACCATAGGACAATGGGCTCGAGCCACTTAGCCAATACTGGGTAAGATCGAGCCATGGTGCACTAGGGTCAGGGAGTAGCCCTATATTGTTACATTATTGGTTAATTTGATTGATATTGTTGAGGAGACATTATGTTTCTTGGTTAATTGTTTAACTGTTAGTTCTATCAAAGAACATTGTTATTGTTAAGATTGTAATAGTGTGGTTCTTGACTTTTGGCAGTTCATGGTGTAGAATATGCATTTGGTGCACATGAACATTCGACGACAGGAATATTTGAAGTGGAGCCACGAAAATGCCCGGGGTTTACATTTAGAAAGTCGATATTGATAGGAAGAACAGATTTTGGCTCACGTGAAGTGCGCTCGTTTATTGAAAAGTTAGCTACAGAGTACACTGGAAACAGTTATAATCTCATTACAAGAAATTGTAACCACTTCTGCAACGATTTGTGTCTAAGGTTGACGAATAGGCCGATTCCTAGTTGGGTCAACAGACTGGCTCGGCTTGGTAAGATCCCATATTTTTAATCCTTTTCAGCATTTAGAATCGGTATATATTCGTAAAGGACATATTATTCGATAGAGTGTGTTTCAAGAATATAAAGTTTGCTCAATATTTGGTTGTACTTGCCTTTAAATTAAAGTCAGTTGGCCCTTTTAGAAGTTTGAATTTAGAGGAAAACTTCAGCTTTAAGTTAGACTATAGTTCTTGGGAGGTGTATGACTATTTGTAAACCTTTAAAAATGCTTTAGGAATTTTATGAACTAAAGTTATTTGTAATATTTGGCATAGTTATGAACTAAAGTTATTTGTAATATTTGGCATTTTTTCTTCTTTTGGTAATTATATGACATCCTGCTAAAACATCATCCAACTTGTCATTTAGCAAAATGATATGATAAAGTGCCATGATATAAAACAATTAGTTGGTTAAACAATTTAAATAAACACAACCCATTATAATCCCATACTGTCCTGGAGTGTCATCTGAGAGTAATTTGACAGTATCTTTGGGTAACAACATTAATTAATTTCTTGATCCACATTTGATGTTCTTTATGTAGGAACAAGTTTGAATAGAATTTAGTTGACCGAGGCGAATTCCACATGATCCCATGTTTATTATCATAATATCATTACAACCCTGAATCAAGATTATTTTTTTATGCTACAAGAAACATCTGCAATTAAGATATAAACGCAGTATATGGATCTTGTTTTGCTGATAATTATGTTGCTCTATTATCAAAGCATTATGCTGCCAGCAGTAGAATAAAAATGTAAATCAAATGACTTAAACTGCTATTCTTTCTTAATATTTATATAATTGAGTTTATCTTTTATAGGTTTTCTTTGCAACTGTGTCCTTCCAGCTGGTTTAAACGATACAAAAGTGAGGCAAATTAAAGCAGAAGACGGTTCCAACAACGAAAAAAGACTTGGAAGCAATTCAAGCAGGTTTTCACCAGCATCTAAATGTCAACCCGCATTGACTTCTCGTTCTTCAAGTTCATCAACGAGAAAAAAACAGTCTTCTTGAACAGATTTGAAACCGTTAACAATCAGTAAATGTAATGAAAGTTAGTTGAATTCATGTTAGCATCGACAGCTGGAAGCTATGGTATGTTTTTGCTACTGTTATTGACTAAATGAACAATAAACATCACAAGTTTGTTGAAATCGAAGATTTTACCTTAAAGATTTGTGGGCAACTTGTTATTTAGTAAAGGGGATATACGTACATAGGGACACGTTCATTTAAGAAGTATTAATATATTGAGAACTACTATAACCATTAACCATATGATGCCCTTGTATACAATGCGTATAAGATAATCAAAGTTTTGGGGAGAGAGAAAGTGGGATGGTTATGTAATTTTTTTATGTATCACATTCGAAGTACTATGTGTAAATGTATTAAGTGGTTTTTGCAATTCTCAACATATTCTCTCTCAATATATTTGATATTTAAGTTGGTGGGATGTATATGCAGCCCATAAGTAATGAATGAGTCTAGTAAGAATTCATATGGCAATCAAATCTTGATGGAGAGTCAGAGTGAAACATGCATGGTGTTGGATTGTTTAATGTACATGATTTGAATATGGGTCCATTTCATGATTTGATTACTTTTTTTGATGGGAGTTACGTGGTAAAGGCTAAAGAGAACACTCCATGTGATGTGTATTTTATATTAATTGCTATTTTCTTGGTCCAAGAAGATATGCCAAATAACATGTTTTTTATTATTGTTTAAATATAGATACTATTATTTGAACATTTTATTAAATGGATTCACATAAGAGAAATGTGACAAGTCTAAGATCGACTTACTTGCATGGATATGAAAAAACTTCAATAAAAATTATCGTGTTTTTATTAAATTTATTAAATAATATAAAAAAATTTTTAATTTGGATATCCGAAATTTCGGATTCAGATAGTGAAATCCACTGTCCGAAATTTTCGGATATCCAAATTTGAACACCCCTATTCGGACTATATATTCCTAAAGTGACTCTATCAGGCAATGTTCTAAATTGGAGAGGGAAATTTGGACATATGATTACATGGGTAATGTTACATCACAATTCACATGCATGGGTTAGGTATTTCATGTGATAAAACACGAGACAAGTTACATATTTTCCTGCTTTGTAACTTAAAATTATTTTCTTTCCTAATGACCAATCCTAATGCTTTCCACACTAAAGATTTTCATAAAGAAAATGTTCAAGAAAATCAGATACTAGTAGAAACAATATCCCACTGGATCAATAGGTCTTTCATTATTATCATTCTACTTTACTTCATGTCAAATTGTTGGGGTCGGATTAATACACCACCCTACCTCTTCAGGTACAAATGAAAATATTAATGAAAGCCATATAAGAATGTTTTTTTACTTGTGTTTAGAAAAATGATTGATGTAAACCTAGACATGTAATATTATACGTATATGTCTTTTGATATGATTTGTTATGATACTTGTACAATTGTATAACTAAATTTGGATATTCTAGACTATGAGCATGAATAAGTTATGATCACGAATTAGAGGCATGAACTGATCAAATACAAAGATTAATATTAATATAAAGAAAAATCAAGAATAAGATAATAGGGATTAAGAAATAAGTTGATTTAGATTAAAATTGTGTGGAACTAAATATATAGATCATACACGTGATATTCTAGATAATCTACGTGTGAATATATACAGATATGATCATTGGTCATAAGAGTAGTAAAATAAATAGACACTGAGGGTGGTAGTAGATGACAAGAGAAAGACGATGCATAAAAAAGAATAACATAGTGAAGGTTATTTGTAGTTGTTCTCTTTTCTTTGTTTTTTCCTGAATGCTACATCAATATCACATTAGTAGTTTTTTAATTTTTCTAGTTCTTTCTATTTCACTTCTAACTGTCCTTTATTTTTCTCATTCCTTTCATAATATAATATAACACTGAGTGCGTGTGTGTATTTGGTGTTAAAGGGTCGATGATATGTGGTGGATGTCACCAGTTTGGTGGCTAAATCGCCTCAAATATTAGGGGCTCATGTGTTACTGATCGGGAACTTCTTTCAGCTATCTAAAAAGTCCCGTTTCTAGAATGGAATGCAAATATCATTATGCAGATTAAGTTATTGATAAATTCATTATGAGTTCCCCAAGAAAAAAGAAAAGAAAATTTAATCGTTAATTTATCAACATTAGTTGCCTGCCTAGTATTTCAAATATTTAAAATTAAGGGGAACAAACTAAATATTTTACAAAATCTTGACACCCCATTTGCCTCCTCATGTTCCTCCGATTCTTTTGAAACCTCCCGCTTCTTGCATTCGACAGATTAAACAGATTATGAAGGTATATGATCAATGGTGAAAAGGGTTTGTTTGGGATCAGTTTCTATTTCAATTCCCACAAACCCCAACATCAAATTCAATAGATCAATTTTGAAACTGCATAAAAAAGTTCCTATTTTTTTTAGTTTTTTTTGTGCGTTTGTTATGCGTACTCAAAAGGGTGTATTTGGGAGCTTTTAAACGAAATTCCTCACAAAAATTGTTCGTAAAATTCGATCAATCGATTAAAAGAAGATTTAAAAAGGTGAATTTGATAAAAATTTGTGTGGTGTTATGCGATTTGTAAAGGGTTTGTTGGGAATTCTTGAAAGATGTTGTGTGGGATGATTCGAAAGAAGAAGAAGACAGGAACACCGGTGTATATAAATGTGTATGATCTTATGCCCGTCAATCGATACGCGTATTGGTTTGGCCTTGGATGTTATCACTCTGGTGTTCAAGGTTTGACCTTTACTGTTTTCAATTTTGGTGTGTTGCATTGTTGGTTGAATTTGCTAATTCAATTCAATTTGGTGTTGTTTTGGTGTTGATGTTTTGGTTTGATTATATTTAATAATGTTGGTCTTTGGACAATCTAATGGATTCTTGTCCATTGTGATGTTAAAATGAACTAATTTAACAACTTAAAAGTCAAACCTTGACTTTCTTTGGAAATAGGATGATCAGTTAAGTTGTCATGAAGGTTTATGAAGCATTGGACTTTTCATTGTATATTAGCATTTGGTCTTGTGAAGATGCCAAAATAAACACAATAAATGGAAGACTGAGTGGGGAATTGGATTCGACTCGTTTGATCTGAACTCACTTATTCTTGCTTATAACAATGCTATTCTATGGATATTTGCATGATTAAAGGTTTTTAGGGCGGAAAAACATAACTACAACTGTATTTGTTAACGAAATTGCAAGTTGTTCGTTACATAGTTAGGGAGTGACTCTAGTGCACCTTCTGTTTGTTTCATGTAAAAATGAGAACAAAGAAAACCAAAAGATCAATTTTATACAATGCAGTAATAAACCACTTTCAAATTAGATGGAGATGTCTATTTTCTTCAGAAAGATATCACATTTATGACTCTAATAGATGTTTCCAATAACTTTTGACACACATTGTGGCATTGTGCAAGAATGAGCAGTTTGGGTTAAAAGTCAATTCACTCAAAGATCTTATATGCATTCAGTAAAGTATATGGTTGATAATACACTTTTTCGCGCTTGTAACTTACTTTTTTTGACAGTTTATGGGGTTGAGTATGCGTTTGGTGGTAGTGACAGTTCAAAACCGGGGGTTGTTAAGCTGGAACCAAGGCATTTTCAAGGTTTACATGTAAGAAAATCTATATTAATAGGAAGAACAGAAATGAGTGAAAAAGAATGTCAAGAATTTATAAAAAAGTTGGCAAAAGAGTACCCTGGGAATAGTTACAACATCATTCACAGGAATTGCAATCACTTCGCCAACGATACGTGTCAAAGGTTGACCAAAAAGTCAATCCCTGGTTGGGTCAACCGACTCGCTCGACTCAGTAAGAATCAAAGATTTCATCTTGAGTAAAGTTTTCAAACTTTTTAAACTGGCAACTTTATTATTAATGTAGTAACTTTTGTGATTGTGTTGGTTTTGAAGATTTTCTTTATTCGTGCATTCTTCCTGACGGATGGAATGAGATACCGCCTAGACCAGCAGTTGTTGCAGCTACACATAACAAGTAAAGGTGAGAATTTCATTGAAACGGGTCTCAAGCACCCACTATCGCACCCTAAACCCTAAACTTCAAACCAATCACAGGTTATTTAGATTGATCTTTGTATAAGTGAGAAATCTTGAGGTGAAATAAAATGAGGCATGTTGATGTTCAAGGGGACTGAATGTGATATGCTACAATTGTGAATATTCTTCATTTGTAAAGAAATGAGATTTATGTAAATATTTTGGTAATCATTTTGTGTAAACATGTGTCGAAATTGATCTCATTTTGTTGTTTTTCGCCACCATAAGATGTTACATTTGTTGGAAAATAGGTGAAAGTATGGATTGATATCTATTCATGTGGGGATTGCAAATATATGTGTTGAAAAATGAGATCAAAGAACGATCAAGAACAACGAAACAAGAATGATTCTCAATGATTCAATATCAATTACTCTAAAAACAGATTACAAAACGATCCAATGAAAAACTCTTCCGAAGCCTATTTATAACTTCCGAAGCTAATCATCTAGTTGATGACTAATCACTAATAACAACCACTAACAACCTTTAATAGAAAGTTACACAGTTAACCCCTACACTATGAACAAATGACACTTTGACTCATTAACCTAAGCACTACTTTACAATCTCCACCTTAGTGCTAAGGTTAAACAATTCACCCAATACCAAGTTCATCTAAACACTTTCCAAACTTCGTACCAGGCAAGGCTTTGGTCAACATGTCAGCTGCATTTTTATTAGTATGAATATCTTCCACAATCACCTCCTTAGAAGCTATGATATCTCGGATAAAATGAAGCTTGACATTAATGTGTTTAGTCCGTTCATGATATACCTGATTTTTGGTCAACTGTATAGCTCCTTGATTATCACAAAAAATCAAGGCTTTCACATCTCTAATACCCAATTCAGCAATGAAACCTTTTAACCATAAAGATTCCTTTACAGCTTCAGTCAAGGCAATATACTCTGCCTCAGTAGTAGATAAAGCCACCACCTTTTGCAAAGTAGATCTCCAACTTACCACACTACCCATGACTTTAAAAGCATATCCAGTTATAGACCTGCCTCTATCCAGGTCTTTAGCAAAGTCTGCATCAACAAATCCCATCACAACTGGACCACAATATGCATTACCTCCAAACACCAAACCACACTGCCTAGTACCATTCAAGTACCTGAATATCCATTTAACTACCTCCCAATGTTGTCTTCCTGGATTAGATAGATATCTACTAACAATCCTAACAGCATACCCAAGATCAGGACGAGTGCACACCATCAGATACATCAGACTTCCAACAGCTTGTGCATAAGGCACCCTCTCCATATCCCTTACATCATCATCAGTAATGGGACTGTCTTCATTGGAAACTTTAAAATGCTGTCCAATAGGAGTTAAAACTGGTCTAGCATTTGCCATAGAGAAATTACTAAGAACCTTCTTCAAATAAGAAGCCTGAGACAGGAACAACTTCGTAGATCCTCTGTCCCTTCTTATTTCCATTCCTAAAATCTTTTTGGCACTTCCCAATTCCTTCATCTCAAATTTATTTAAGAGAAGCCTTTTAGTAATAGCTATCTGATCATTGTCTTGACAAGCAATAAGCATATCATCAACATACAAGAGAAGATAAATATACTTATCTCTGTCATATTCTTTAAAGTATACACAATGATCATAATTGCTTCTATGAAAACCAATACCAATCATGTGATCATCAAAGCGTTTATACCACTGCCTTGGGGATTGCTTTAACCCATATAAAGATCTCTTAAGTAGACATACCTTTTGTTCATTACCCTTTATCTCAAAACCCATAGGTTGTTTCATGTATATCTTCTCATCAAGAGTACCATGTAGGAATGCAGTTTTTACATCTAGATGTTCTAACTCAAGATCCATTATAGCTGTCATAGCCAACACAACCCTTATAGAAGTATGTTTGACTACTGGAGAAAACACCTCAGTATAGTCAATACCAGCTTGTTGTGTGAAGCCTTTGGCAACAAGTCTGGCTTTGAATCTTGGTGCCTCTACACCTGGAATACCATCCTTTAACTTGAAAAGTCACTTGCAATCAACTAACTTCTGCCCAACAGGCTTATCTACCAACTCCCATGTGTGGTTTTTGTATAATGACTGCATCTCATCTTTCATAGCTTTAACCCAATCATCTTTGTTTTTAGAATTCATAGCTTGTGCAAATGTGAGAGGTTCCATTGTATCTTCCAGTTCTGCTACATTAAACACAAAAGCTGATAGATCATCAGTGGATCTATACCTCACAGGTGGCACAATATTCCTCCTTGGCCTGTTCTGAGCTAGACTGTACCCTGGATCTACCACATCTCTTTGAACCTGTAATGATTGTGATGACTGACCCAAATCATCACCTTGCTCACTAGATTCCTCCACCTCAATTTGAACTCCACCTAAACCTTGCTTATTTACTGAAATAGACTGTGGCGTCTGAAGAATCCAGTCTTTATACATTATGTCTTCCTGAAAGACCACATCTCTGCTCACTATAATCTTTGGACTAATGTCATCTACCCTCCATAGTCTGTAGGCTTTAACACCATCAGGGTAGCCCACAAACACACATTTTTGAGCTCTAGCATCCAACTTTCCCTGCTTTATCTGAGCATAAACTATGGATCCAAACACCCTCAGGTGATTATAATTGGGAATCTTACCTGACCATTTTTCCATAGGTGAGCTCATTCCAATAGCTGAACATGGAGAAAGGTTTACTAGATAAGCAGCTGTTGATACTGCTTCAGCCCAAAATGTCTTGGGTAACCCTGAGTTGGATAGCATACACCTGACCTTATTGAGTAAAGTCATGTTCATACGTTCAGCCAACCCATTCTGCTGTGGTGTACCTGGCACTGTTAGATGTCTAGCAATGCCATTTTCTTTGCAGTATTGGTCAAATTCTCTATTGCAAAATTCAAGCCCATTGTCTGATCTGACTTTCTTGACTCTTCTACCAGTTTGGGTCTCTACCAGACTCTTGAGTCTTAAACTTATCAAAAGTTTCATACTTATGTTTAAGAACATACACCCAAACTCTTCTAGAAAAATCATCAATAATTGATAGGAAATACTTGGCACCTCCCAAGGATATGGTTCTTGATGGCCCCCACAGATCTGTGTGTATATAATCAAGTATTCCTTGACTTCTATGCACACCAGATCCAAACCTTACCCTGTGGGATTTACCCATGATACAATGTTCACAAAATCCTATGTCTGTTCCCTTTAAACCGCCTAGAACAGCCTTTTTGTTTAACTCCACCATACCTTGATGACTTATATGTCCCATCCTTTGGTGCCACAGTATCACTGACCTGTCAATCTTTTCACCCTCAACTACCATTGATTCTTCCTTGACCTCCCCATCAAAAACATAGATGTTATTTGATCTTCTTGTTCCTGACAGAATTACTAATGAACCTCTAATCACCTTAGCTTTCCCATGCTTGAGGCTCACAATGTATCCGGAATCTTCTAGGGTCCCTAATGAAATTAGGTTCCTAGTCAACTCTGGAATATACCTCACATCAGTAAGATCAAATTCAGCTCCTCCTTCCATTTTCAGGGTCACAACACCTACACCCTTGATGCTGCATGGTCGATCATCTCCGAGTTAAACAGTTCCCATATCTTTCATATTCAAACTCTTAAAGATGTCCTTGTTGGGACTCATATGGTAAGAGCACCCTGAGTCCATTATCCACTCATTAGCTCTTGAACTGTGGGTTACCATGAGAACTTCAGCACTTTCATATCCTTCCAAATATCCATCTGGCAAAGGAGGGCCACTTGTCTTTGGTCCTGAGGTTTCATTCTTCCTTCTTCTCCGTTCAAGGCAATCTTTCTTCAGATGTTTTTCTGAATTACACACATAGCATTTTCTTCTATACTTTGATTTGGATCTTGACCCGCTTCTCATCTTTGAACCCCTTTGTTCAGGCCTTCCCCTTACAAACAGCCCATTCCCACCATCATCTATCACGTCCGACCTCTTCTTGAGTTCTTTAGAGTTCATCGCCGCAAGCACTTCTTCCATGGACAGGGATTCCCTTCCATACATCAGAGTATCTACGAAATGCTCATATGATGGTGGCAGCGAGGTCAAGAAGATTATGGCCTGGCCTTCATCTTCTAGAGTCACTTCTATGTTCTCGAGATCAAGAACTAACTTGTTGAATTCATCAATGTGATCTGCTATCGACTTGCCTTGGTTCAATTGGAAAGTGTATAATCTCCTCTTGAGATACAGCCTGTTCGCCAATGACTTTGTCATGTATAGGCTTTCCAATTTGGACCATACTCCTGCTGCAGTCGATTCCTTCGAAACTTCTCTTAACACCCGGTCTCCGAGACTGAGAATGATGGCGTTGTGTGCCTTCTCCATCGTTTCCTTCTTCTCTTTATCGGACATTGTTTCCGGGAGTTTCTCTTCAATCTCCATAGACTGAAATCATTCTTTCCATCGAATTTCTCCAATTCGAACTTCGTCGACACCATTCTAGAGTTGTTCAATCACCACCGAATCTCCGATCTTCCGACTGCGAGCCCTCAACCGAGCTCTGATACCAATTGTTGAAAAATGAGATCAAAGAACGATCAAGAACAACGAAACAAGAATGATTCTCAATGATTCAATATCAATTACTCTAAAAACAGATTACAAAACGATCCAATGAAAAACTCTTCCGAAGCCTATTTATAACTTCCGAAGCTAATCATCTAGTTGATGACTAATCACTAATAACAACCACTAACAACCTTTAGTAGAAAGTTACACAGTTAACCCCTACACTATGAACAATTGACACTTTGACTCATTAACCTAAGCACTACTTTACAATATGAAATAGGATTTCTATCTAAGAGTGGAAAATGATTTTTATCAACTTTGAACAAAAATAAATATATGTAATTGAGGTTAATATACTTACTTCCTTATAAGCCTGTATTTACTATATAAGAGCTTCCCAATGATCCAAAGCTCGTCTAAAACAAATATAAGATGAATGAAATACTAATGCTTAAAGTTGTGGTTTGAACATTGTAAAGTTGTAAAAGTTAGTAACAAAAAGTGTTTGAAACTTGTCCACATAGATAAAATGAACAAACCTTGAGTAATATATAGATGGGAGGAGTTTATAAAATTTCTTCCTTTAAGGTAAACATTAGTGGACAAAGGTGGGATGCGTTCGGTGTGGGTGTGATGTCATTTTTTGACGATGCATTTTGTATACTCGCATCACAACGAGCTGCTTTAGAGTCGCCTCTCATTACCAGGTCAGCATTAGACCATCAATGCTACTACCAAAAATCAAAGTTGATGCTTCTGATGTCACTTAGCTTGGTTCCAAAGAGCAAAGTGGATGTCGACGAGCTCATCGCTAGATAACTTGCTGCTGATGAATATCATTGTCACTACTCGTGGGCTGAAAAAAAAGATCAAATTCAATCTGAAGCAAATCAAACAAAATATATATGAGTCGAAGACGTTCAATGTGATTTATATTTTTGTTTTAATTCTGTAAGAAGTTGTTTCTACATTTGTTCAACATCTAAAATTACTTATAATATATATTATAATTTTTGACCTTTTCATTGTAATTTTACGTAAATGTTTTTATATTATTTATAAACAACCTTCCTAAACTATTCTATTTTTTTGCTTAATTTATGATGGTAACAATATATGTTCACAATTGATAAAATAAAAAACAAGATATGACCAAACAACGCATGTTAATATGTTATGTAATATCACTAGAAAATATAACGGATTTTGTCCTTACTTTATTCAATGGCTGGTGAATAACTAACCCCAGGGGCCATGACTCCATGAGAGTAAACAACACATATAAATCACTTGATTGAATGAATTTATTTATTTTTCTTAATCCGAAATGATATATACGGTCATGAGAATTCAAAATGATCTAAGGATGTAGAGCAAGTAATACGTGAATCTGGGCTTTATTTCGGGTTCAAACCTGACAGGGAAAAAAGGTTTACCCATTCTAAGGGGTTTCTGCGCATCGAGGGGGGGGGGGGGTCTTGTGGGCGGTCGAGTAGTCGACCTTGGACATAACCTCGAAAGGGTAGGTTTACACCCAAGATCTTAGCCGTTCAAAAAAAAAGTAATTCACGCATAATCAAATCTAACCTTGTATTAAGAGGAGAATTATGTCTACTAGTGTAGTTGATTTTTCCTTTAAACCATAAGTATGATCGATAAAACTACAATATATTTTAATATGCGACACACACAAGCACTAAAAATGATTTTAATTAACGTCCATAACGATATATATTATATATCTGGTATGACACCATCAATATTTCACCATTTTAGTTATCATTTAATCATCTGCTATCTTTTGTTTTTTAATTGTTTCTTAGCATGGACACCATGATATTTATGTTAACCATGTATATAGACATATAGTCACGATATTTTAATTCATCATTATATCTTCACACACGTAAAGGAATGTAGCGAAGGAATTTCAAGGATTACATGATTTTTCGCTTGTTATTTTACTCAACACATGCAAACATCATTTTAAAAGTTTTCTTAATACAAGTTTCAAAACAGTAAGCATACTTCAAATGTGAGAAATATAAATTGATTTCTCTAACATTTTTCATAAATGTCTTTTCTTACATAATATACATTGAAAAGTATAAATATAAGGTCCGGTTGTACCATTCACGTATTAAAATTCTACAAATCTCAACGACCATGTTTCAGGGTTTACCACAACTTTCAGTATCATAACGTTGCATCGAATTATTATTAACGAGCTAGTGACTTTGAAGATTAATCTTGATTAAATAAAAGACATAATTATTATTCTTATTTTATTAGTTATTTGATAGTAGATAAAGATTGAGTTTGATTATCTATTTAATTATTTAATAGAGTTTGAGTTGATTTAAAAGTAATATAGGTGTAGTATAAATAGATTGTTTAAGGTTTTATAAAAATATAGTTTTGTTCTTAATAAATTTGGTGTTTGTCGTGTTTGCTCAATCAAATATTTCCAACAATTGGTATCCGAGCTAAACATATTGAAGATCAATTGAAGAGGTTCTACGTAAGCCGGGGTTCGGCATGAGCCAAATATCAAAACCCATAAGAAGAGAAGTTCTGTGTGAGCCAAGAGATCAGTTCTGTGTGAGCCGTGAGGACCGAGGTCCTGTGTGAGCCAAGATATTAGTTCTGTGTGAGCCGTGAAGACCAAGGTTCTGTGTGAGCCCAACAAAAAATACCCAAATGTGAGGTGAAGAAGTTATGTGTGAACTAAGAAGAATCTGTGTGATTCATGATTTGGTGGAAACAATAAATAAAAGGAGTTCTATTGAGTTTTTTTTTCGTTGGTTATCGAAAAAAAAGTCAAGTGATTTTGGTGGCTTGGAGTTAAAAGGCAATTCAAAAACGAAAGACAATAAGGAATTATGGGTGAAGAATGAACGGTCATCGGTGCCATGGTCCCGGTTAAAGAACCATCAAATATTACTCTTCAATGTCCCAAGTTAACAATCATTAATATACAACTTGGGCCATTATGATGAAGTCGATATAACAAGCTAATAGTTTATAGGAGACAATTGATCCGGTAATCGGAGGTGCAGTAGAAGCAAGGAAAAATCTAACCGCAAGAGCTTTTATTTATCAATCTATACCCGAAGACATTCTTTTGCAGGTAGCGGAACATGAGCACGCAAAAGACGTGTGGGAGTCGATACGGGTTCGTTTTCTTGGAGCGGATCTGGTTCAAAAGGCTCGGCTTCAAACACTTAGAAGTTATTTAAAGAAACTTCAAATGTGTGATGGTGAATCTCTAGATGACTTTGCGGGGAAGATTACAAGTATCATGACAAAATTCAATGACCTTGAGTCAACAATTGAAGAGAAGGTCGTGGTAAGAAAACTTCTTAATTATGTCACGGGTAAGTTTATGCCAATTGTGGCATCTAACGAACAATTTATAGATCTTGAGACTATGCCACTCAAAAGAGGCTATAGGGCATTTAAAGGCTTTTGAAAAAATAATTAAGTGGTAAAGAAGAGTAAAATGAGAATCATAATAAACTATTGCTTTCTCGGTTAGACAACCGTAGAAAACAATATGGCAATAGCAATCGGTATGGTGACCGTGGCCGTGGCTATAATAGTAGAAGATGAGAAGAATCTCATATGAATAATCAACAAGTAGAACAGAATACATTGCTATAAATTAACCATTACTCACAACATTTGAGGACGATGATATAACAACAAGATTTTGTTTGTATTAGATGCATCATTTCCTTTTATTAACTATGCCTTCGAGACTACTTTATATCCATAAGCTTTAAAATTATTTAAAGTTATTTATTATTCAATGCTATATATGTGTACAGTTAGTATAAATATTTAAAATTATTGTTTTATTTAATATTACCTCATGATTTCAATTTTATTTAGTAGAAAGAAAATAACTTCACTTATTAGTAATTTAAATTTGTTAAAGTTTTACGGTAGCGATTAGGATAAAGGTTTTTTTGATTGACTCTTACCTCTTTATTTAAAATTCATTTAACCGAAAGAAAATAATTTCACTTATTAGTAATTCAAATTTGTTAAATTTTTACGTAATTATTAATATAAAGGTTTAAAGTTGTTTTTATTTACTATTACCTCATAATTTTAAACTTCATTTAATATTGGTTACTAAATCACTAAAATAATGGATATAGTTGAATAATTGTTTTTAAATTTCTAAACTAATGTAAATTTAAAATATCAAATAGTTAAAATTTGTTAAACTTTTATGTAAGTGTTAATAAGTGAAGGGTTATTATGTAACTAATTGTAAGAGGGTAATCTGTACATAATGATATGATTACTATTTCACCTATAAAAATATTGTACATTATGCATTAAGTAAAGTACGTGTTTTTAATTTTAAGGTATCTTAAAATATCACTATTAACTAAATACTTTATATATAGTACGGATATTTAATAATCTTTTGTGAACAGTATAACAATATAAACATTTAATAAATTACACCACTATAATAATATAAGTCTAACACTTTTATTATTACTTTTCTAAACCAAAGTATGGGACATGTCACTGGGGCGGGCGTGCAAATAACACTTCTTGTAGTGGTGTGCGCATAATATAAACCTTAAAATATTTATCTAAAATTGGGACTACTTTAGTCGGTCAAATTATTAAATATGAGAATGCTTTAGATTAAATATAGTTTAATTAATAAATCTGAACCGACTTCCATAAACGACTGTTAATCTTAGTAGCACACCTTTTGCTCATTATCTCTTTTTTTTTTTCTCTAAATCCAAGTTTATTTATAGTGTGCGCTTTCTTTAATATAACAAAAGTCAAAATAAAACAACACATTTGCAAACTGCTACCTTTCATTTTAGAAATTCATACTTTGCTCCAAAAATAGAAAGTATTACGATTTGGACTTGACTTTTGAAAAAATCATATGTCACTAGAATTAAATACAAAGTTTCTAACGGCTAACGGTTAGTCTAACGTGCAGCTCAGATTCAAAATTATCACTCGCTGCTGAGTAAATTGTTTATACAAGCGTTTGTTTTTTTCTGGTGGGGTTGTAGGTATAATATGAATGAAGTATATTAATAGAAAAAGCTTTATTTCATTCCTCATGACATTAAAATGGTTAAATTGTCAATAAGATCATGGTTAACATATGATTGCTTGAGTGTCCTAATATACCAATCAAGTTGTTATGGTTTCTTAGATATGTACAATAAACATTCGTTTTTTTATCCATACGTTTGCAAGATTAAAAAGGTAACTTGAGCAAATCCATGAAGCAGAAAATAAGATGATAGATCCAAGATTTGGTCAATTAACCTGATCACTATTCGCACGATTAAAATAGGCAAGTTGCCTTAATAGGTTAATTAAGTATAATAATTAAACTTGAGAGGAACTTTTACATGAGCGAAAAATATATGAATTATTATTATTATTTTTATTTATCTTATAGCATGTTAATGAACGGTTAAAATAACCTCATGTATCATTATCTAGTTATCTCCTCTTATGTGTCTCATGATTAAAAAACCAAAAAAAGTTGTTACTATGATTCATAATTATATGATGGTTCTTAGTTAAACATGTCCCTATACTGCTCGTAGTGGTCTTCAATTGGGGCGCCATCTTTAATGAGCTCGAAACACTACACAGTGGTGAAAGGGGCGCTAAAGTGGAGCAGCGCCAACCCTTCACGGGCGTGAAACACAAGCCCTTGACTGATGACTCATTGGCGGAACCTCTGACCCATCAAATTTGATTTCTGGAAGCGAAGGCTGCCTTAAGCAACTGCATATTAACTTGATTACTTGAAACAGTTGCATTCCTAACTTATCTTTTTGTAAATTAACTTGTATAATTTCATCGATGTCCATTTAATTGTTAATGAAATGGGCTTGAATGTAGCTTGTGAACATTAAATGAAGTGGAATAATATAGTTGTTTAGACAGCTCACAAACGGCAATTTTGATAGCATTTTGGCAGCCCTCGAACTGCACTTTTAGAGCTGTTTTGGCAGCTCTCAAAACTGCACTTTTGAGACTGTTTTAACAGCTTACAAACTGCACTTTTGATAGCATTTTGACAGCTCACAAATGGTAATTTGATAGCATTTTGGCAGCCTCCGAACTGCACTTTTAGAGCTGTTTTGGCAGCTCTCAAAACTGCACTTTTGAGACTATTTTGACAGCTCACAAACTGCACATTTGACAGCGTTTTGACAGCTCACAAACGGCAATTTTAATAGCATTGTGGCAGCCCCCAAACTGCGCTTTTGAGACTATTTTGGCAGCTCACAAACTGCACTTTTGACAGCGTTTTGGCAGCTCACAAACTGCAATTTTGATAGCGTTTTGGCAGCCCTCAAGTCGCAAATGTTGGATTTTTTTATGTTTCATCATCATATGAATGTTTGCTTTTAGTGAGTTTCCCTTGTTGATGTTTACCATTTTTTATTTGAAAACTAGCAGTTTTGCAGCCCTCAAGTAGCAAATGTTGTATTTTCTTTTGTAATGCATAGAATCTAATTGCACTAATCTTTTTAGATATGGATTCACAAGAGATGTTCTTTACCGATCTCCTTAGTCAAAATTCTTAATTCGAACCCACTTATGGTGGGCAATGTGGAAGCTCTCCTGTAAGCCTTGATAACTCTCCACCCTTGCCCTCTAACAACCCAACGAACCTTAATAAATCTGTTAGGGCAATGGGTGTGAACTTCAGCATATAAGAAGATAAGTTACTCGTCTCTGCGTGGCTAAATTGTAGCCTTGATGCCATTTTGGAAACGGATGACGGGTGGTCTATATGACAACCCTTCACAATGTTAAAAGACGAATTTATCTCTCATTTAATCGTGTAATTATCTTGAATTAGATAACTACAGTTGCTTTTGTTTCAGGCACATTATGGAGCTTAATATGAAGAAAACGCAGCTTTGGACGGACCATGACGGGATGGAGCAAGAAAGGATGGGAAGAAGGAACAAAACAAGAAAAGCGGGGGTCTACTGTAATTTACGGTAGCCACCGTAAATTACGGGCCCCCAAACACTATTAATTCTCACCGTAATGCAGTGGATTTCCACCGTACTGATTTGGTTTCCACCGTAACTTACGGTGGCTACCGTAAGTTACGGTAGCTGCTGACGAAAAAGTGCAACTTGCCATAATAAAATGATTTGAGTGGTGCCTTTGGCTCATAATCTGGATCTGACGACTTTTGGGGCGGAAAGAGGGGAATTTGGTCTGTGTTTGCTAGTTTAAAAAGATTGCAAAACAATTTATTTGGGTTGTCAATTCCTTTGAACATGAACCATTGTGTGAGGATGAAGATTCAAGTCATGTTTGGCTAAACTTGTGGTGATCATCCTAGATGTAAGGTTTGCTTTTGAAACACTATGTTTGTGCTTGAATTTCTAGAATGATAACTTTGAATGGTTTGTTTTAGTTATTATGGTGTTTGGATATTTGTTTGTAAGTTGTTAATTGTTGTTTGATGTTAACCCAAACCATACGTTCTTGGTGCCATGGGCAATTGAGATATCATAGGAGGGATTAAGGTTGGATAATTGTCAATTGATCATCGAGTAACAACCTAGCATTTTACAATCCGAGTACCTGGTTCTCTTTCATCACAAATAACTATTCAAGCACGAACCATGTCTATGTGGTTCTTTCTAGTAAGCATAAACATAAGTGTGGATTAAAACCTGAAATCTAGGATGGTCACTTGTTCTTAATTTGTTACAAAAGTACGTTTTGATTTGCAATCTATTTAGTTACTATTAGTTCTTAAACCAAAATAATCCAATTCTTGATATTTGATTTTTACATTTTAGGGCAATTGTAGTTAATATTACATGACTATAAGATAAACACATATTCCACAAACTCCCTATGTTTGATACCTTTTTACTACTATCTTTGAGTTGTAATTTGGATTAAATTTACGTGTACTGCGACAGCACGTCAAATTTTGGCACCGTTGCTGGGGAGTTGTGCGCAACGTGTGTTTGCTTATTAGTTTGTTTTGTTATTTTGGTGTTACGCTGGTTATGTGTAGTGTGCAGGTTTTTGTTTCAGGTGTATACATACCAGAAACTCGAGCTCATCATCACCATTAGTGTTTGATCCAGAAATTGAACGAGCAACTCGTAGAAACAGAGTATTACATCGACAAAACAAAATCAGTGGTTCACCATTAGCACCTACATCACCCGTTATACCACGGAACACAATGGATCCGCTTTCACCGCCTCCTACTACGGATCAAACAACACCATCCGAGCCTTTACCCAATCCTACAGTACCACCTGAGACTAAACCAACCCATACCCCATTACCTACAAGTACCCAAACCGAACATTCTTTTAGCTTTGACCCATCAGCACCCATTCCGCCCTTTTCATATTTCTTCCCAACAACCGGTCAATCATCATCGTCTAGACCAGTACCAACACCACAACCATATCAATCCAACCCATCCATATTTCATACTCCCCCTACCTCTCAGATGCAACCGGATACACAATACCAACAACATCAAGTTGTACAAACCTTAGGAGCAGGAGGAGCTGGTGTTGATGGTGGTTATGGTAAAGAATTTAGGAGATATGAGGAAGAAGGGTACACGTACGAAGGAGATGCTGATCAAGAAAATTATGCTTACAGTCAAGGACAAGATATGTAAGGATATGGGAGACCACAAACCACAAGTTGTGCAGTAACAAATTATACCACAACAAATACAACCCTAAGTGAGGCCATAATTTCAAGGGCAGATTCCTCCACAACATGGGGGAGCAATCTTTCAACCATTGTTTCAGCAATTCGTGCCTCCAGGACCACAAGTTCAAAGACCAATGGGTCCTCAACGACCAAGTGTTAGGTTGGGTGTCCCACGAAGGCATAATTAGGATGCTGCTAGAGGTATTGAGGCACACCTTCGTCCAATCATCATAAATAATCCTTCACCTTTGGTCATCCCTCAAAACAATCAAGGGAGAACGTTTGAAGTCCGAACAAATTCACTTCAAAGTTTGCCAAAATACAAAGGGTTAGCAACAGAAGAACCCTATTTTCATTTGGAAGCTTACGACTCAATTTGTAACACAATTGGTGGTCAAAGATTCTCTGCGGATGATGTCAAGTTGGTGTTGTTTCAGTTTTCATTGGAGGATAAGGCAAAGAGGTGGTTCTATACTTTGCCATCCGCTTCAATTTAAACATGGGCTGAGATGCAACAAAGGTTTTTGGAAGAGTTTTTCACAGCCCAAAAGACTAATGATGCTAGGAGAAGCTTGAGAAGCTTCCAACAACAACAAGGTGAATTGTTTCATGAGGCTTTTGAGCGGTTTAACTTGATGATCAAGAATTGTCCTCATCATGGAATTGAGTTATGGGAGTTGTTGAATGCTTTTCACGAGGGGCTTCATTTGGAAGATGCAGGGGATTTGATGTCTATCACAAATGGTACATTTGGTACAAATTATGAGCAAGACGATTGGGCATTTTTAGAACAAATGGCGATTACATCAAAGAGGAAGGCGCAATCATCAAGACGAGCACGACCGGTCATTACACGAGCTCCAGTTCATGCGGTGGATGATGGTAATGTACAAGCTACGAATCAAGTTTACAATGTTTGTACAAATTGCAATGAGTTGGGGTATACTGTGGATTCTTGCACGGTAATGTTTGAACAAGTGGAGGAAGTGAATGCTATTCAAGGTCAAGGGTTTGGTGGAAGAAATTACAACATGAATTCAAATACCTATGATCCGGGTTTGAGAAATCATCCCAACTTCAGTTATGGGAATCCGACCAATCAATCCAACCCGAATTTTCAAGGAAACACCCAAAGTAACTATGTGCCTCGCCAACAATTCAATAGTCAACGCAATTACTGGGGTGGGAATAATCAAGGTTTCTAAAGGCAATCCCAACAATTGGGTAATGAGCAAGGTGGTTCATCGGGTCATGTTACTTCAAGCGGGAATGAAGTTATGGATATTCTTATGATGATGCAACAGGAGATGCAAAAGAGAAATCAATTGGATGATGCTCGGGCCTAAAAAAATGAAATTCGTGACAAGGCCATTCAATCTTTGAGCATCCAAATGGGCCAACTCGCAACAGAAGTAGCAAACTTGAAGAAGAACAAAGGAGAGCTGCCAAGTGATACTGTGGTGAATCCTAATCACCAATCTAGTTCCAAGAGCTCAAAACAAGTACACATTAATGCTTTGGAATTCACATCTCAGGTAAGTATTCCTTTGTTAGATAAATTACCCCTAAAACTCCCAGATCCAGGAGTGCCCTTGATTCCTATTCATATAGGAGACCTTAAAATTGACCGGGCAATTTTAGATCTAGGAGCATGTGTTAGCATCCTCCCCGGGCATTTATATGACAAATTTGATTTTGGTCTATTGAAATATGTTGATACCTTAATAATGTTGGCTAACCAAACACCCATTAGGCCCAGGGGTATGCTAACAGATGTCATTGTAAAGGTGAGAGATTGCTACTGCCCAGTGGATTTTCTGGTACTGGATTACACTTCTTCTATTGAGAATGCACCACATTCAGTCATCTTGGGTAGGCCGTTTCTAGCTACTACACAGGCAGTCCTAGATTGTGAGCTAGGAATGGTGAACATGAATTTTGGTGAGAAGGTTTTGAACTTAAATATGTTTTCTATTATTACTAACCCTTCCACCAAGGAAGCATGTTTTGCTGTTGACATGTTAAAGGAAGTGAAAGAGGTTGCAGCTAAAGAAAAGAAGAGAAAGAGAAAGAGGTTGCAGCTAAAGAAAAGAAGAGAAAGAGAAAGAGAAGAGCGAAGAAAAAGAAGGTGGAGAAGACGGTTGAACAAACTGAGATGGATAGTGAAGGTAAGAAGACTGGATGCAGCACACTTGTTGCACAAGTGTGGGGATGCGGGAAGGTGTGTCAAGTTTCCCTGCAAGAGTTGAAACAAGGCCACCATAAGTCAAGCTATTCAGGTTGCATCTTCTCTTGTACAGTTTGTTTCTTGTTTTCTTTTGAGTAGTTCGGTTGGGTGGTAGGGTGGAGCTTATGATATGTTAATGTTTATGTGTCGGGGTTGAATTAAGGAGGTGTTAGTGTCATAAAAACAAAAAAATATTTTCAACGTTTTGAGTCTTTTGTTTTGTTTATTTTGTTCCTTTCAAAACCATACATTGGGGACAATGTATCCCAAGTGTGGGGATGAGGGGAATTTTTAATTTTTAGCATTTGTGTTAATTTTTTAGCTTTTTCCAAACTAAAAAAAAGAGAAAAAATATAAAATGAAAAATACCAAAAAGGAATCTATTGCTTAAGCTTATGAGCTTTCGGTTTGTTTAAGCGATCAAATCTTCCTAAAACCGTACATTGGGGTCAATGTACCTCAAGTGTGGGGATGGGGAGAAATTTTGAAGTTTTTAAAAAATTCAAGCAAAACATTGTGAGAATTTGAACACCTTGGATTAACTCCGAATGATGCATCGGCAACCTTTAATCATTCTTATTCTTGGTGAGAGTTGAAGCCACACTTGTAGATAAATAACACATTTCTTTGCGAGAGTGGAAACGGGTGGGGGGTACTAGAACTTGTGCTTGAATACGATTCGAGAGTTTAGTTGGATGTGAATGTGAAAAGAATAAGGGCATTTAGGTAGCCTCGTCTTTGATGTGTGCGAGTGTGAGATTTGGGGGTTGGACCTCATAAATTATATATATGAGCTTGGTTGCAAGAGGGGCGGGGGTTTGGACATTTAGTTGCCCAATTTTGTGCCTAAAAGCCTATAGTTTGTTACCCCTTACCTAGTTACTTTAAAATTTACCCAACTTGACCTGGTCTTATAGTGTTAGTAGTTGTTTGGTAGTTGTAATCATCTTCAATGCTATGTTGAATGTTTGCGTGAAGATTTCGTGTTTGTGTTATTGTTATTAAAGAAAAAAATATATAAAAAAATTTGGAAAAAGCGATGAAAAAAAAAGATGAAAAAAAAGAGAAAAACGAAGAAAGAAGAAAAAAAAAGGATTGAAGTTGAGTATCTTGTGCATAGTAGTTAGGTTTGGTAGTTAGTTGTTTATATTATTGTGTAATAAAAGAACAGGTTAAGTTTTCGCTTCTTCATATATATTCTATTTCCTACCCATACACCTAGCCACGTTACAGCCTTGAAGTCCCTTTGATATGCATTCATGTTTGACATGTGTTAAGAGCAGGGTCGATTTAGGTACAAGCTTATAGTTGTGCAACCACCCGTTTGCCTTTTGTGTGTCTAGCTCATGGACGCTAGTGCTTACTTGTCACCGAGAGGAGGGATATAGCGAGGGGTGTGTCATTTTGGGTGTTAAGAAAGGGTTAGTAAAAGTATTATATGTTTATGCTTGGGTTACGTTGATCGCTTGTTTGAAAATAGTTTGATATGTTGCTTGGGACAAGCAACGGTTAAGTGTGGGGATGTGACGGGTGGTCTATATGACAACCCTTCATAATGTTAAAAGACGAATTTATCTCTCATTTAATCGTGTAATTATCTTGAATTAGATAACTACAGTTGCTTTTGTTTCAGGCACATTATGGAGCTTAATATGAAGAAAAAGCAGCTTTGGACGGACCACGACGGGATGGAGCAAGAAAGGATGGGAAGAAGGAACAAAACAAGAAAAGTGGGGGTCTACCGTAATTTACGGTAGCCACCGTAAATTACGGTGGCCCCCAAACACTATTAATTCTCACCGTAATGCAGTGGATTTCCACCGTACTGATTTGGTTTCCACCGTAACTTACAGTGGCTACCGTAAGTTACGGTAGCTGCTGACGAAAAAGTGCAACTTGCCATAATAAAATGGTTTGAGTGGTGCCTTTTGCTCATAATCTGGATCTGACGACTTTTGGGGCAGAAAGAGGGGAATTTGGTCTGTGTTTGCTAGTTTAAATAGATTGCAAAACAATTGATTTGGGTTGTCAATTCCTTTGAACATGAACCATTGTGTGAGGATGAAGATTCAAGTCATGTTTGGCTAAACTTGTGGTGATCATCCTAGATGTAAGGTTTGCTTTTGAAACACTATGTTTGTGCTTGAATTTCTAGAATGATAACTTTGAATGGTTTGTTTGAGTTATTATGGTGTTTGGATATTTGTTTGTAAGTTGTTGATTGTTGTTTGATGTTAACCCAAACCATACGTTCTTGGTGCCATGGGCAATTGAGATATCATGGGAGGGATTAAGGTTGGATAATTGTCAATTGATCATCAGTAACAACCTCATATTTTACAATCCGAGTACTTAGCTCTCTTTCATCACAAACAACTATTCAAGCACGAACCATGTCTATGTGGTTCTTTCTAGTAAGCATAAACATAAGTGTGGATTAAAACCTGAAATCTAGGGTGGTCACTTGTTCTTAATTTGTTACAAAAGTACGTTTTGATTTGCAATCTATTTAGTTACTATTAGTTCTTAAACCAAAACAATCCAATTCTTGATATTTGATTTTTGCATTTTAGGGCAATTGTAGTTAATATTACATGACTATAAGATAAACACATATTCCACAAACTCCCTGTGTCCGATACCTTTTTACTACTATCTTTGAGTTGTAATTTGGATTAAATTTACGTGTACTGCGATAGCACGTCAACGGATCAAAAACATTGTCAACTCTGGGAAAAAATCTTTGCGTACTTTCAGCAATATAAAGAAACAACAATCGAGCGGACTATAAAATCTTTAATACACCGATGGCCGTGTATTCAAAAGGCCACAAATAAATTTTGTGCAAAGCTAGCTCAAGTCGAAGGCTTAGATCAAAGTGGCATGACTGAGCAGGATAAGGTAGAAATTCCACTATATTATTTTGAATGTATTTAATTTTTTCTTTCATATTGCTAACATATATTTTATTCATTTAAATGCAAGTTTGAGAAGGCAAAGATTATGTACCAATCATTAGAAAAATACAACTTCCAGTTTGAGCACCGTTGGCAGCTATTAAAGGACCAACCTAAGTGGATTTCGCGTCATGATGTAAAACAAAGGAAGACAACAATCCCAGTGCCAACCTTAACCCAACTGATGAATCGGTTTTTGATCTCGAGACGGGGAATGTGATTGAGAATGAAATTATTGAATGAGACCGACCAATTGGTAGAAAAGTAGAAAAAGAAAAACGAAAGGCTCAAGGAAGGCAGGCTGATGAAATTATGCAACTTAGAAAAATGAAGTACACTCTTTTTGAGGAGTCACGCGCTCAAGAGAAAGAGTTTTATCGACTTAAGGCCGAGAAGATGGAGTATGACAAGGAGAAAGAGCGAAGCAAAGTCCGTCAAGAGGACGAAAGATTGAGGCTCGAGGCCGAGAAACTAGAGCTTGCAAGGAAGGAATCAGATCAACGAATTATGATGATGGATGTGAGTGTCATGCCTATAATGCAACGGTTATATTTTGAGAAACTCCATCGGGAAATCATGATGAGGGATAGTCATGCTTGAAATCGGAGAGACTTTTGAATTGTTATATTTTAAAGACCAAAGGCTTTTGAATGTTTAGTTTACTTGATGCTAACCTTGTGTTTATGTGTTTTTTGTTGGTTATATGGAAGCATTAACTACTTTTAAGCATGCATAACTTGTGAATGCTCTAAGAGTGATCTTTGATCTTGTAAGTGACTATAAATTATATTTAAGCATGTATAACTTGTTTCATATTTTGTTTGTGAATTATGATTAAAAACTTGAACATTTTTAATTGTCTGTTTGTGTATTTACAATTAGTTGTGTTAGATTTTGTTGTTGCAAAGATATTTTATAGTTAATTTGCTTGTGTTATTTATATTATCAACCCTTTTAATGAAGGCCAAAATGATCATTTTTAGATGGACCTGTCTAACCGAACTCTTCTTAACCCAAACCATTTCATACAAGACGTCTCATAAGTTTGATAGTCAAACTTCTATGTAATTTATTAAAAATCAAATTTTAGAAATAAATGATAATAAGATAAAATAGTTGATAGTCAAAATTGTAGATGAAAGAGAGAGAAAGAAATAATAAAAAAAGAATATAAAGATAAAAATAAGGAATGGGATGTGAGATGTTTTTAGAAAATAAGATATAGATATAAGGGATGATGATTATTTGATAAATTATAAGGATATAGATAAAGAATGGGTTGTGAATGCTCTTAAGGCCTATTGACTATTTAACTAAAACCACTACACTTAAATCAAATAGTTTTAGTTAAACTTTAAATTGCTTATGTGGTGCCTACTGCATGTCATTTTAACTAAAAGATTAGCCAAAACCACTACACATAGTCTAAACTTGAGAATATTTAAAACTCTAACAATATTATGCTAAATGTGTTGGTAGTTAGATACTGTTGTCTTTAGTTAAGTTAAAATTAATAAAGCTTTTGAACGGCGTTATGATAGTAATAAATTAGTGAGCGATGTTAACAACATAATACAACATTGGGAGCACAACAGGGTTGGATTGTACTACCTGTAGAGAAGGTACGTATTACGTATAATTTAGAAAAAAAGGTGGGATGGATTGAATGATATTAGTGTTTTCTTTTCCTAAGTTAATTAAGAATATGACGATGAAGTGTATATTGTCCTTGAGTAAGAGCATAACGTTAACCCATCATATGAGTTAAATAGGTAGTTGTGTTATCATCTTTTTATAATTAAGTCAATAGTGTTCCATATAAACATCATGCATTGTTAACTATTATCATTATGTGTAATGAGGAATGTATGTTTAAAATGTATATAGTATTCATCTTCAACTAGTCTTTTTACCTTTGAGAGAGTTATATTTGAACAACACATAGCAAAACCATAATGTGGGCTATAAAACAATTATTAAGCTCGAAAAATTACAAGTGCAACTCGTCACTTCGTGGGGTAAATGTGCAAATTAGACATATAACTACTCGTATTAGTAACATTAACAATGATCTTATGAGCCAAATGACCTCTTATAGCACTTTAATGGCTTCCACGTCAAATACGTAATTAAGTGACATCCCTAACAGCTCAATGTCTGGCTCTCTATATTTATTTCTTTCTCCATACATCTTTTAATATTGGCTTTCATATATGATATTGATTCATGCTTTCATATAACTAAATTGTGTTTGGTAATATGTGACTTATTAACCCGCACGTATAGACGTACATATTTTGAGGAGGAGGGAGGGAAGCCCCTCACCCTAAAATACTTTTCGTTATGTATTTGTGAAAATCCGACTACCCCCATAAAAAATTGCAATTGCCACCCTTAAACTTTTAAAACTGAAGAAAGAGCAATAACGTCGTAAACACATTGTCGGATGTGCGACTATAATGTGTCCGCAATCCAACAAACCATAATTTCTCATAACCAGATTTTGTAACCGAGTACATTTATTGTACTTTCACCTTAAATAATCAAGTATTTAGTAGAAAGAAAAAAAAAATATATCGAGATGTATATTTTTTTTGACTGGTCATAAGCGGACCGAAAAATATATATATTACAATAGCCACACGACCATTAAAAGTTTCACCCTCCCATAAATTTTTTTTGGATCCATCACTGCCCGCATGTCGAACCCATGGTACTTATGGGTGTGTGAACCAATAAATCAACCCGCATGCCCAACCCGTGGTAGGTACGGCTGTGTTCATGCACCACCCACCTGAACCCACAACCAAAAACATTAAACACACAGACAAAAGTATATAAATAATTGTGTATTCTAGACGTGATTTGTTTGTGAAACTTACCATAAAATATATCGCACCTAGAAAATTTATTTTGTTTGTACTGTTCAGTTCCCTATATGCTTATCTTTTATTTGTTTTTTAGTTTAATGATTAATTGAATATTACGTAAGGTATGTATATCAATTAAAAATAGGGAATTGAATACATGTCATCTACTGTAAGTTGCAACGTGTGAACCTGTAACACATAGTTCAACCAAATTGTTAATAATATTTACTAATTTACTAATTAAATAGCTAGATTACGTTTCAGTAAGCACAAAATAAGGGATATGGAATCAAGCAATCTACTTTCAATAACAAAAGTGACCAACGATAGAAAATTGTTACAAGTTCTCACTTAAACTCGGATTACTGGATTAGTCATTATCTAAATGATATTTAGTCATTATCTAAATGATATTTTAACACAACTTAAAATATCACTTATCTAAAACAAACAAACTATTGGAATCACATACCCTAACAAGTTTAACTTATCAATATATATAATGAGGTCTTAATTAAACGTTAGAATTAGCATGCTTTGATTATAATACTTATAATTCCTAGTACTAAAAGTGGTGACTATCCAACTAGGGTTGTTTACGAGTCAAGCCGAACCGAACGGACTTTGCTCGTGTTTGGCTCGTTTCTAAACCGAACAGAGCCGACCGGCTTGTTTACAACTGAACAGAAAATCAAACGAGCATTTTTCCAGCATTAAAATTTAAATTGAGCTCCAAAGGAACACATACGAGCGGTGAACAATTTGTATAACTTAACTATCTAGTGTGAGTCATCCGATTTATATTGCATTAAAAGACGATGAAATGTTTATCCAACGTGTTTTTATCAAAGAAAGATTTGACTTTTAAAAGATCTCAGATGCATTGTTGTTAGGACCGGATCGGACCGGCCGGTCCGACCGGTTCGACCGCGAATCGGTGGCTGGTCCGGTCCGGTCAGGGGTGATTCGTTTTTGGCCATTTGAACCGGCCGGTCCGAACCGAACCGGCGGTTGGACCGGCGAACCGGACCGGTTCCGACCGGTTTTCTGATTTTTTTTTTTGATTTTAGTGGGTAAAAACGGGGTGTTAAACCATAAATTAGTACGTAATATACAAATATAGTTAAGTTTTATATATAATTATAAAATATATGTATAAATCATATATAAATTACTTATATTTAATTACATATATAAATATAATTAAAATATAGTTAAATCCGGTCCATCCGGTCCGACCGGTCCGACCGGTCCGACCACCAAACCAGTAAGGCGTCCGGTTCGACGTCCGATCCGGTTCTGAAAACATTGCTCAGATGTGTTATTATTACGTCATCTTTTGATGGTTGATATATAAACATCTATCCATTCTTCTCTCTCTCAATTTTATTATCAAAGGACTACTAAAAAGATGTTATTTACAAGTTTTTTTTTAAAGTTAGTTATGTGTTAAACATGCCTCTATTCTAATAACCTTAAAGTGAGACTTGATTCGATTGAGTGGTATAAAAACCCTCCTCTTCATTAGGTCGATTTTCTTGTACATATATATATATATAAAATCTTCTGTCGTTCAAAAATAAATTATGTATTCTTAATAAAAAATATTTATTTCATGAAAACTTATATGTTTTTATCTGATTAATAAAAAATACTTTCATTGTCGACGATGACTCATATTTTTGTTATTATTTGTCTTTACAACTAGTACTAATAATGTAATGGTTGCAACATAAATTAGTTATATTAAACTATCAGGTTACATGTTGGATTTCTAAATCTAATTATGAAATATAACAAAACAAAAAAAATATATTCTAGACTATCATATATATGATTATATTAGTTGCATATATATGGGTGGATTGATATTCGAATCGGAAACACTAAAATTCAAACCGAATCAAATTCAAATATTCAAATAACCGGTATAATTAAGACCTGTTTCGGTTTTTAAACCTTAATATTCGCAAATAGGATTTTGAATCGGTTTTCGAATGTCATTTATTTGAAAGCACCACCCGAATTACATGTAGATTCTATAATTTTATATTTAATCATCATATCAACTCTTGCCATTGGTGTGTAATAGTTTTGAATTAATTGTTACCTTTAGCGCCTAAATTTACTTATAATTATTCTTTTTGATCACAGATACTATGTTACTATATTTATATGAAATTTGATCATTTATATTGGTGAGCAAAGTATTACTTTTGGGTTGGATTCGAACTTGAGTTGCAACATACTGATTTTACTCAAATATAATTTGGACTTTAGAGCAAATTACCCAAATCAATGAAATTGGTTTTAATCAAATTTGAATACACCTATAATTAGAGTTTAAATCTGAATTCAAGTGGTTTTTGTAAGTGTTTTTTAACGATATGATTTTCAACAATCAACGGAAAACTGAATACATTCACTGAATTTAAATATTACGATCCGATTCAAACAACTCTAACGAGTACTAGTATTGTAACTAATCATCCACTCAACGTGAATCGTGTATATATTCCCTACACGTTTTCTACTCAAAAGAACGCATTTTGAATGTTTGTTTGAAATATTTTTATGATAAAAGATTAAAACTTAAATTTCAAATTTTAAAAGATGTTACTAGTTGATCATTGCCCAAATAATTCTACAAATTTAATTAAATTTTAGGTTTTCTATTAGTTACATTACATTTTCTTAACTAACTAATTATTGTATGAGTTTAACGAAACACAATAATTTGTTTTATAAAAATAATTGATTACTAAGTTACAACATTTAACAAAGCAAAAAATAATAAAACATTCAAATGATTAGAAAGCGAAAGTAAGTCATCCAATGATAATCAAGTTTATTCATTCACTTTTTAAATAAGGTACTAAAATTTTCTTAATTATAAAAAATTTAAGTTTCAGTAATGTTTTATAGTTTATAAATGTTAAAGTTAAGCAACCTAAAGGCAAATCTAGTATAATATTAAATTACACAAATATACACGTCTGAGTTTGAACCCAAAAACTCTTATTTAATAGGCAAAAGTCTCTAATAAGTAAGCTAAAAAGTTAATCTTTTCAAGTTTAACATAAAGCAGGAGGTAATTGTAAAGAAGAAAAGTCATCATCAAATTTCATAAATATCTCATTCAAGTCGTTAACTTAAATATCTATAAAAAGTTTTTTTACCAACAATAAAACAATATTACAAAAATGATTTTACGGCAAAACAATTCATATAACTTTATTCAAAACAGTATTATAATTTAATTATTATTTTATGCTTTTATCCTTTAAGAAACTTTTGAAATCAAATTCATAAACTCGTCCCCCTAATTTTGAAAACCAAAATTCATAGGGGAGGGTCCGTCAAAGTAGATGGAATCCCTAGAAAAACAAATACTATGTTCCCAATCAAAACAACCAACTCATGCCAGATTTTCAAAACAACCATTTTCTACTTATTTATTTTTATAATATGCCATTTATGTATTGAAAAAGTTTCGGTATAAATTAATTTTAAAAGGATTCATAGTGGATTCTTTATGTTTATTCATATAACTAGTTGGGAACCAAGGCGCGCGTTGCGCGATATCATATTTTTTTATATAAACAGTCTAGATATGACTATCAATTACATTCAAAAGGGCTTATAGACTGGCTATCAATTACATTCAGAAGGGCCTATAGTTTTTTTTGCCAAGGTTTCTTCTTTGCATTTACCTGTCTTCAACTGCTGTACTGTGTCTTCAGCCAAGTTTCCATTGATAACAAAAAATGTTTCTGGGTACAATTCTTCATCGGATATTAAGTGCGATACAAAAACCAAAACAGACCAAAAAATATATATAAGCTAAAAAAACGCGAGAAGAAAAAGGAAAAAACCTATATTAAAAGGACACCGTGTCACAGATGCATAATAATATAAATTTCACATAATTGGTACTTAAAATAAGATGGAACGGGAAAAAAATCATGCAGACGAAAAAGGAAAAGACAAAGGATATAATTGCACCTGAACAACAACGCCCAGATGTAATAGTGATATGTTCACCTGCAAATCAATTACACATAATCAGCAAAATTAAACTATTTAAATTGAAGTTTAATTAAGCATACTATGAATCCTACACCCGACAACACTTACACTAAGCGATTTAAGTGTTGCATAGCAGGAGGAGCTGATGTTTTGCAGGCTCTCTTTTACATATACATTAATATAAGTTGCATCAAAATATTAGTCTCCAAAATTGACTTTGTTGAATAATAACACCATAATATAAATTAAACTTTGACTTCCACTCTAAAAAAAGATTACATATATAAAACACCGACCTCCATTCCACTCCTCCCGCAAACATCGCTAAAAGCAGCCGCATGTTGGAATTTTCCACCATTACTCTGCGATTGAAACAAACCCCTCACATTTCCCCACAATTCCTCACTATCTCCCTCTCTATCAAAAGATAATTCACCAGAGCAGTACTACAACTTCTTTCCAACCTATTACTTGAACCCACCTCATAGTGAAAGAACACAAAAACCCCAAACCCCAGCCACTTTGCCAAAAAAAAGAAAGCAGAGGAAAGAGCGACATGCAACCTGATGTGTGTTTTGATATATAAACTTTAGCAGCAAATTTTACACAATTAAGCTTTAAAATTATAAAATGATTTTCACCTTATGACTAACTACACACACAATAGGCAAGTGTACCTATCAAATAGTAGTATAGCTTTTGGTAAGAAACAAGTATCGATCCATGGACACGAGAGCTCCTGATACTAAGTCTTTATCATTATCTAACCGATGAAAGAGGATTTGTGAATATTATCATTAACTAATTTTAACTAACAATTAAACTAATTGAAGAAAGTAGATAAAGATGAAGATAACCAATTAGAGGAAGGTATCACTTAGACTTTGAATCCGCTTAGCAAAACAATGACGACATGTATGAACCTATGGTGAGATCATTTTCTACACACGAAACATGGATATAAACTAGACTCTTGTCAAAGTTATCTAATTATATAACTCTTTGGAAAGCTAAGACGATAAACACACAATAGTCACCTAAAGTTATGCCATGAAGAACTAATGATAATATTATGCCAATGTTAAATATGATTTGGACTCCCGTCAAGGATACCAAACCCACAAATCTTTAGAAAGTTAACACGATGAACACGTGGCAACCACCTCAATTCACGTAATGTAACAATACCTATATATATCCTTCAACTTATGAATATCCTAACATGAATTTATGAACCATAAATTTGCGCATTATCTATGGTTTTACATAACAAAGTTAGGAGGTATTCATAACAAACACAATGGTTTTCACAAACACATGTATAAGGATGCATACTTGTTCAACTTTAATAGATATTCAACCATTCATTCACTATTTCTAGTCAAATGCCATAAACTACATACTAGGTTATGCAATTCATGAATAAATGTTCCAACACACATGGTTTTCCAACATAATGTGGTTGCAACACCCACAAGATTCAATATTTCATCAAGTTAAACAAGAACACACCACCATTAAAGGACATTCATAGCTTTGTAATGAGCATTGACATAAACATCACCAAGAGTTTCATACAACATGTCAAAGTATGCTAAGCTTCATCTAATCTAAGTGATTAAGAGTATTTAGCCCATGAGGCTTACAAAAGCCACAACCAAACTTATAGAAATGGAAGAAAACATGTTAGGTCTAGAGATTTTCAAACCAAAGATGAGTGAAGATGGGTTGTGTGAAGTTGAATCTTTCTTTGAAATGCTTGATCTTCAACCTCTCTTGAACTCTTGAGAAACTTCCTTCAAATCTCCTTCAAAGATGAAGAAAAACTAGGGTTTCTTCTTCCAAAATCGTCCCCCCCTCAATGAAGAAGAAGAAGGGGTTAAAAAGGGGACCTGATGCGTGTCATGCCCATGACCCAGTTTGTCATGGCCATATTGCGCTCAAAAAGGGGGGTCTGCAGCTTGTTATGGTCTTGACAGCTCCTGTCATGGCCATGACAGCCTCTAAACTTCCAAACTCTTCATGAATTCTTTGGCTTTTTCTTTTGAAATCATCAAACCACCATTCGAAGCTACAAAAATCAAATTAATCACAATTAAGTATCGCTAAAGATTAATTTGAAACAAAAATCACTTAAAATGGGAAAAGATATGTATTCTTAACATGTGTAATTTTTCACATATCACAACCCCAAGAAAGCACTATCCCAATGCATAAAACACAAAAACGAAACAATAAACATAGAACGAAGGCAAAAAAAGAGGAGAAACCATCACATACCTGAAAACCGGAGAAACGATCGGAAAGCGAAAGAGTAGAGAGTAGATTACCTGCACATCAAACCTAAACAATAAGGCACACCGTAGCTGCAACAAAACTGATTATCTAAGGGTAAAATAAAATTATTTAAAGTATTATTTTTCACATCAATTTAATTAGAAATTTGCCAAACACTCAAAAACATGCTGATTATTATATTACAACTTCAAACAATAACGCATCCAATGCTATGGCTCGTTCTATTTGGTTAAACTTATGTGATAATTGCATACTCATTTCAAAATGAAAATCCGAACACCCTGTAAATTATGGAAAGAGTACTCACAGGAACAGCCCAAAATGGAACAGTATTTTCCTTCAAAGGATACTTAAGATCACTCATCATGTCTTTTCCAACATAACGATAGAAAGGATGGATAAGTGATAAAACGCCCATTATAACCGCCAAAACTATAAGAATCAACCAATCATACATGTGAGTCCTTGCCACCAAAATCCCATGTGACCTAACGGTATGAGTTACCACTCGTCCCTCTCTCGTTCTAGTCTGTAAAAAAGAACATGAATGGGTCAAAAACTAAGTTACCTTTCTATTTAATATAACTACAATCAAGAATCAAGATAACATGCCTTTTTGCCATCTATTAAGGGAGAATAAAGATGCTGAAACCGCTTGTTTGTAACACCAGAACTCTCTAGCTTCCTGCTTGACGAACCCTGCAGAATCCTAAATAATCAGTCTTTAAGCGGATAATGACATAACTTGAAAGCCCTTACACAAATTGGATTCATCATGAAGTTAAACAAGCAGAAAATCTAATTGATTACACAAAAAAGGGTATCATTGGGAAATATAATCAATACATCCCTTTATTTCTGCAACATCAACCACACACCAAATACTTGCAGTTACTCTGCTCTTACATACCAGAAATGAACTACTAATCAAGCTTAAATTCAGATGAAATCACAATGCATTGAAGCTAAATTACCAACTATCAAACAACAATTACCTGTAACAACACTCAATTTCAGCACAGTCACCAAGAAGATAGAGTGATAGACAATGAAGTGTATGAAAACAGAGTCAATTAGGGCTTTTTTAAGATAAATGATCCAAATTTGGGGAAAAAGATTGGATTTTTGTAGGGTTGTTGGGGGGTAAATGCAGGATTCTTGATGGGTTTTTGGGTTTATGATGATTGAGGGGAGAAATTCACCAATCAATCGAGGGCTTTGTTGATGATATTATACAGAGCATGATTGAGGGGAGAAATTCACCAATCAATCGAGGGCTTTGTTGATGATATTATACAGAGCATGTGGGTTTAACTGAGAGTGATGATCATGAAGATGAAGAAGATGATAAAGTACACATATACACATACACTAAATGTTTACCAACTGCCATTGGAACGACCTGCAAATAAGAGGAAAGAGGTGATTGTATAGATAGAGGGGAAAGAGGGGACCTTGCGAGATGAGACGGAGGAGGCGGTCATCGCAGCGGAGGAACGGGGGCGTCATCTCCGGCGACCAATCGGAGGGCTTCTTCCTCTGCAACGCGGAGCACATATTCGTCGAGCTTCATACCTGATCCTGATGCGATGGTGGTGCCGGTGACAGCCACATGGGCGCGGGCCGACGACGGTGGGCGGTTGACGGTGGGAGGTGGGCGGTGGGAGGTGGGCGGTGGGCGAGTGCTCCGTTGAAGAAGAAGGAAAACACTGTACTACTATTCATGGCAACTGTTCATCAGTTGCGAAATTCATATTAGGTAATTATACTAACATCATTATATTTTCTCTCTTATTTTTAATTAAATAATATTTTTATACTTTTATTATTATTCTTTTATACTCCTTCATTCACAAAAACTTTTAAAAATATTAAAATATTTATATGGATTGAACAGTGATTCCCCATATATACCAATGAACAGTAAAATTTTCTATTTTCTTCACTCACAACCGCTCAAAACAATTTTATATAATATACCAAACAGACTTGTATAATTTTAAAAATTTCACTATAAATGCTCTAAGTGAAGAATCATAAAACAACATGTATTTTTACAATGTGGAAAAATATAATAAGAGAGAAAAAGATCGACACCACTAGAAAATAAGCAAACACTTTACAACTGCCTTTTAAAAAATATTTTTATCTTTTATAAAAAATTAACTTTTAAAAGAAATAAGACAATTTTATCTGATGTGATCTTTGTTAAAATGCTGATTTAGATAAAACACAACAATTAAAAAGAATAATGAAAACATTTTTGTGATTGTACCAACTATTTTATTATGTTTCACATTTAATATAAAAGGGAAATTTAGATACATGATTTTTGCAAGATGCTGAAAAAACATTTGTATTGATTTTTTTTATGTTTTATTTTCTTGTTTTGTTTGGACTAAAATCCTAAAAATAAATTTTTTTTAAACGGCCAACAAATTCTATAATCACCCAGGTAAACTTATTGACGACAGATCACTCATAATCAGAGAACACAAACAAGGTTGTTAACATGATAAAACTCTTGATTGACTTGAAAGATATTCAATAAAAATAAGATTTAAACCAATACCCTATAAATTAAACTCTTATGGAGTTGGCTTCTCCCAAAGCTGTTCATTTGCCTCATTGCCACAAAAATTACAAACTTAATAAATGTTCCTTGTGTTCGAGTAGTGGTTGATCAAATGATCACCAAAGACCATAATAAATGTTGAAGAAAATCACGAACAATCAGTACATATAAACTTGAGCATTAACTACGAGAATCTCGTATGATATATCAAAATTAAATATATCCTATAAACACCAAATCCGTAACCAAAGAATCAATCTCTCCAGAAAATTAACAATCTCCAACACTTCTTTGCGAAGAAGATTAATTAAATCAAATCAAATCAAAATCAAAATAAAAAATTAACTCCCACTGTACATTTAACCCAAAATAATCGATCATAACCACCATCTCCGATCATCTTCTTCACATTTTCCGATCATCTTCTTCAATTTTCCGATCAATTCTTCCACCCATAAACCACCAACGAAAACCCACAAGGCCCCTTCAATTCACTCTCCTCCACACTCTCCCACTCCATCACAGACCCACACCCAGAAGACACCGACGACAACGACGACGACGACGAGCTTTTCGCCCTCTTCAACTTCTCCTTCTTCATCTTCTTCATCTCCAACCCGAACCCGAACCCCGACCCGATTCCACACACCCCGGACCCGGATGCGTTCAATTGGGTCAACAGCTTATCGTCCTCGTGGTAATCGAACCCAGATTTCTCAAATCGGAACATGAACAACGCGAAACTATCGTCGATTTCTTCTCCTGACAACCAGTTATGAACATCCCACGAGATTTGAATGTGAACACCGTCGATTTCGACCCTTGCGTTGCCTCTGAACTTCCATTGCAAATGTTTCACCACCAACACCCTTTTGTTATTGACGGAGAACTGTAGACGTGAGTCGTCGCCGGAGCTTCCGCCGGAGACACGACTGCAGTCGATCGTGATCTCTCTGGTTCTCCCTCTGAAAGTGGCTTTTGTGGTGTATTTCTTGTTGCATATGCCGGAGACGTGTTCCCGCCGGAGGACGGTGATTTGGGTTTTATTCGATTGAGTTGATTTGGTTCTGGAAAACGCTTGTTTCGGAGAATCTCCGACGAGGAGAATCATCTCGCCGGAGACTACGGCGGCGATGTAGAATCCGGATACGGGTTCGGGTCCGGATCCGAATTTGGCCCGAGAGAGATCGTAGTAGATGTGGATGAAATCGGTGGTGTTGTTGGGGGAAATCGGGAGTTTTTTGGACCCATGTCGGTTCCAGAAGATGAGGGGTTTGATTTGGAGGTGGAAGGAGGCGGTGGCGGTGGCGGTGGCGGTGTGGTGGGAGGAGGCGGTGGAGATGGAATCTCCGTCGTCATCGGCGGCGGTGGTGGCGGAGGAGGGGAGGAGGTGGAGGTGGAGGGATCGGGTGAAGAGGGTGCGGGACCAGGTGAGGGCGAAGATGCCGATGTGGGTGTGGTGGAGGGTGGTGGTGATGTTGGGTGGTGGTGACGGTGGCGGTGGTGGTGGTGACGGTGGGGAGTGGTGGCGGTTGGTGGTGGTGGGACGGTGGTGGTGGGATGACATGATGGTGTTTTGGGAGAAAGTGTTGTGTGGGTTAAAAGATTGGGTTTATATAAAGGAGATGAGGGTGTGGAGTTTGACGTTTTGGTCAAATCTATCAATCTTATTTGTTACAACTATAATTCAATTATCTATCATGTTTTTGAAAAAAGATTGGTGATTATGATAATATTTACTAATAATATGATTAAATTTTTTTTTTATTTAAAAAAATTAGTGTCATGTATTATAAGAGATGGTTGTGAATGAATGTGATTGAATAAAAAAAATTAGAGTAAATTACAAATTATGTCTTTTATTAATACACGAAATTACATGCTATGTCCTTTAATTTTAATAATTACATCCAATTTCCTTTTTTAAAAATATATGTACACCTATTGTCCTTTACATTAACTTTCAGTTAAATATACAGTTAACTCAGTTATATATCTCTCATATGATGTGCATTTTTATCATTTTCTTTTCACAACATCAAATAAATAAAAATTTAATTATTTTATATGAAAAATAAAATAAAAATATATCGGACCGTTGGGTAAGTCAGTGAATTCGCATTCCTCTTATTCAATACCATTAAATCCATTATCTCCCTCTATTTGATAGCTCAATACCGGCCATCTTCACCACCTACAACATCCCACACACCATTGAAACCCCTTGAACTCGAACAAACAACGATGGTAAGATTAAAATCCGTATTTCACTTTTTGTATTTCATTGATCTTTGAATTTCTCGCTTATATTTAGGGGTGTTTAAAAATATCCGAATCCGAGAATCCGATCCGAAAATCCGAAAATCCAAATCCGAAATATCCGAATTTTCGTATATCCGAAAATCCGGATATCCGAATTTCGGATATCCGAAAATTCGGATTCGGATAGTGATTTTCAAAAGTTTCGGATATTCGGATATCCAATTATCCGAAAACTAAAAAATAATTTTTTTATTTTTTTAATTTTAGATAGATTTTTACATTAGATTGAGATTTTTAGTGTATATTGTGAATTTTTTGATATGAGTTGTTTTTATATTATTTTATAATATTATATGTCAAATTATTGTAAAAAAACTAAAAAATAATAAAAAATAAAAAATAAATTTTGGATATCCGAATCACTATCCGAAATTTTCGGATATCCAAAATTCGGATATTCGAAATTTCAGATATCCGACTTTGAACAACCCTACTTATATTGCTATGTGATAAACTGGCGACTCATAGTTTATATTCTTGCTTTTGCAATTATATAAGCAATTCAAAGAACCATAGATAATCTTCAAGTTTGTATTCCTTAATGATTTTCATTATTTGTTGGTGTGAGTACTTTATAAATTATTTACATGTATTTTTTTGGTGTTTATTGTTGATTATCTGACCTTTTAAATGATTTGTGACTTAGAATTCTTACTTTAGTAATGTTATTGGAGATTGTTATCATTAAAAGTTTTGACGAATTGTCGGATGAACACATACCAAAAGTGATTGGTTTTACTGACTTACCTAACGGACCGATATCTTTTAATTTTCTTTTTTCATTTAAAATTTTTATTTTTTATAAAATTTTTAATATATTAGACGTTAAAAAATGATAAAAATACCCTCATGCGATGGGGCACATAACTGAGTTAACTGTACATTTTGATGATAGTTAGTGTAAAGGACAATATGTGTGCAAATCTTTTAGTAAAAGGACATCATATGTAATTATTATAACTAAATGACATACCATGCAATTTCATATATAAATAAAGGACAAAATTCGTAATTTACTCAAAAAATTATGAGGGTTGTATCGTAATTCCTCAAATATGAAAAATCATGGTACAACCTTCATAAATGTTTTTAATAATTTTTAAAGTGGTTGTGAGTAAATGAGAGAGAAAATGTAATGATAAAGTTATGAAAAAATATTATTTAATTAAAAAGAAAAAAATAAAATTTTTTAATATAATTATAAAAATGGAGATAAGAGATGAATTGTGAATGCTCTTAGTAGCAATTTAAGTAGAATAATTATCATAGAATTAAAATCGATTTAAACGGGAATATAACAAGGAATTGGGATGAATCTTTGTGCCATAGACTAATGGGTTATGTTCGGGTGTTACAACAGCTCGGATGTAAACATAATTTATATTGAAATGCATATCAATATTAGTATGTGATAATGGTGTATTTTAGATTTAAAAAAAACAATTATGTTGTTGTGAAAATATGCATCAACCCTATGAAAACCGAATCAAAAAGTAAAAGTATATTATATTTGACTCGACTCAATTTTAAATAAAATTTATATCAAAACGTAAATACAAAAATCCTTTGCAAAACAGTATTTCATAGATCATAATATTTCAAAATATTATATGTTAAAAATTATAAGAAAAATAAACAACTTAAAAGTTATATATAATATTAAAATAATAAAATATGATCCAGAACCAAATTGTACAGCTAAAGACTCATTCTTTTATTGTGTTTCAATAAGTTATAAATTACTATTAGTAAGAGCATATGTGGTCATTTTTCTTATTTCGTGACATCATAATATAAATATATTTATTTGTCACGTGAGGATTTGTGGGTGTTATTGTTTTGCAAACAAAAGTCTCATTGTCATGAACATTCAATTTTAATTTCTTGAGCAAGTAAAAGTTAACAACATCGTAAGTATACTTTTAGATAAAGAACCATATTATGTCAGTCCCTTGAATACTAAAATCAGTGAATAGAATGTGAGACTAGTAATTTGGTAGAGGCACTGCCTATTAAAAGGGAGATCCTAAGTCCAAACTCAGACAATATTGTAATATGAAGTAATTTAAAAGTAGGATATGTTTGGCGTCAAAAAAAAGTCTTAGGTTATTTATATGTTTTGAAAATATAAACTGTTTTTAATTCATGCAAGTAGCTTTGATGTTTTATTTATCGATGTCTATCTTGAAACAAGATGGACCATGCAACACTAGTTCATGGGACCATCTCAGGCTCTATTTGTTTCATAACGATAGGAATTTAATTTATCTGAAAATTATTTGCCGAAAAAAAAATCTAAATATTATTCCGTTGAATGATGATCTGATTCAAGTTTACTATAATTGAGTTTGTATATGTTATTAGAAGTGTTTAATATTCGAATCTGTTTTCAATATTCGATTTGATTTAGAAATCACTAACTCGAAATTCTATTTGAATTTTCAAAGTTTAATTCGATTAAATTTATTGTTTTTAATCAATTTTGATTCGGATTTAGAAGTTGTTATTTTCGATTTGATCCGAATTTCAAATTATAAAATATACATATAATTTTATATATATGCATTACTATTTTATTTTATATTTTATGTATATAAATTCTTTTATATACATATACTTATTCAATTTATATTTCAAATTCCTATTTCGACCTATGTAATCCTGATTTATTCTTTAGTTATTTTATATATTAAATGTTAGTAGTTTTGAAAATAAAAACAATGATATTTTTTTCAAGTGAATTTGAATTCGATTCATATTCAACAATCAACTTCGAAATTGATTCTGTATTCGAATATGAATACGAATACGAATCGAAACCTTTGAACATAATTCGAATGCAAATTTGGTATCAAAAAATCAAAATTCGAATAATTCAATTCGTTAAACACTCTTTACAAATTTGAGCTAGGTTCAATTACAGGCTTATAACCATGTATAATAACTAACAAACGAAATAAGTTTTGAATTAAAGACCAATTATATAAATAATTTTTTAACAACATTACCTTATTTTAAAACCCTCAAATTTACTTCTTATCAGATTTGAATTTGAGTGCTCTACAAGAGGTTTTGACTCTTTCAACCGGAGTAACAAACCAAGCATCAAATTATAGTGGGTAGGGTTGCGCTTGATGATAAGAAAAAAATCTCACAACCAAAAAAATTATGAGTTTTAACCACATCAAGTCAAGGTGAAAAAACATGCCCTCAAAAACAAAGTGACAAATTATATCATTAAATTAATAGGACATACTTGATTCTTATTCAAAAATTATACAATGAGATGCACGGTAAATTTGCCTATGTATAATTAGTAATAAATATTTCTTAGTTTCTAATAAAAACTAACGTCTATAAGTTTTGATACTTTATACTATTGTTGCATCAAGTTTTTGCTATCACGATATAATAAATTTGTAAAAGTAGATTAAAGAACCATAAGAACTTAAATTCCATTTCAACAAATGTTACGAACCAAACATATTAGAAATAAAATTCGGATTCTAATTTTATTGAATGCTAGAGTTTTGTTACCAAATGCATCCTAATAGGGTTCTATTGTTCTCATAGAAACTAATATGATTGTGGGTCTAACTAATCATGGGTCAATAGGGGTTAATAATGATAAAGAAAAATAAAAGTTTACTCAAGTACTCTAAATGATTGGAAAGCCTTATATTTAGCGGAAAAATATAAATTTAACACAATAAAAACTTGGACGTGTGTTTGGAGGCGTTCAGGGTTAATATTCAAGAAATTAAAGGTTAATACAAAAATATTGGATGTTTGTGATATGATAACAAGTACGACAAAAGATCACATATGTACCATACGAGTTTTTTTCAATGTTTTCAGAACCGGATAAAGACGGCGTACCGGTGATCTTAATGGTAGACTGATCGGTTCAGTTGTATCGGATTTAAAAACCGGATAACATTGTAATTATATAAATATATATTAGTTATCTGTATAATTTAATATAAGTATTTTATGTGTGTATTTAATAGTTGTATACAAGATTTAACAATAATCTTATGTTCAACACTATAATTTATCGTATGACCATCAGTTAAACATATTAAAATCCAAAAAAAAATTAAAATATGGAATATCCAGTCCAACACGGTTCACTGTTCTTAGTCTGACCACTGAACCGGCCGGTTCTATGGCTACAACCCTATGAATATCAGTCTGACCGGCCGGTCCGATCCAAGTAAAAAAATATTGATTTTTTTGTTATAAATGAATTTAGGGTTTAGCATCTCGGCAACTAGATTAGTATTATAAATGTAAAAGGATTGTATTTTCAATTATTTGAATAAGATATTTTTAAAAAAAATTAATATTAGAACCAATATATGAAATTCATATCTAAGACGCTTTTCGGTTTCAATTATTTTGAGTGCCCTACTTACAACTTTACAAGTGTTTGTAGAATGGTTAGATATTTTAGAGTGACCTAGATATTTTTGAATTACTCATCGGACAATCATGGACACAAGTTCCTTAAGACTTAATCTTGTAGCTTCCAACCATCACTACAAGAAAATGGGTCTATAGCAACGAAAAAGTGAGACCCTATAGGGACGACATGTCGTCGCTATAGACTATTTTGATCTATAGCGACGACAGGTCGTCGCTATAGATGTTGTCCCAAAAAGTTAGTAGTTATAAGTTAACATGTCGTCGGGATAGAAGTCGTCGGCATAAATTTAGCAATAGCAACGACATGTCGACCCTATAACAGTCGAGGTTTCTGAAATTGACGAATAAAAAAAATAAAAAAATATATATTTATATTATCTATAGCGACGACATGTCGTCGCTATAGATGATATTTATTTTTTTTATATTATCTATAGCGACGACATGTCGTTCCTATAAATTATATATATTTTTTTATGTTATCTATAGCGACGACTTGTCGTCCCTATAGATAATATATATATTTTTCTAAAAAAAGATAACAGTCTATAGCGACGACATGTCGTCGCTATAGACTGTTATTTATTTATTTTTTTTTTGGAACCTGCTTTTATTATAAAAATTAAACAAACACATAATTGATGCAAATTTAACAAACATATAATGAGTGCAAATCACATTCAAGTTTAACACACAAATAGTTCATATAATTTTAAAGTAGTTTAAAGTTTTATAAAATCTAATAAAAATATAAACTCTAATTGCCTCCAGGTGGTCGTTGCTGCTGGAAGTGACGCATCATTTCCATCTGCTCTTGGATCAGTCGTTGCATCTCTTCTATTTGTTGTTGTTGTTGTTGTTGTGATTGTCTAAGCTCTGCAACTTCATCTTGCAAATGTTGTGTTGGAGGTTGTGAGCTAGAAAAATCAGGGGTGGGATGTCTCACCACGCGACCAACACCTCGTATATGTCCTCGCCTTTGACCTAAGGCGCGCTCAATGCATTGAATCTCATCAACAGCAGATGAGTCTCCACCAGTCTCGCTAGAGGATCTCACATACTCCTCTTGAATTCGTTCCTGCATTAAACATATTCAAAATATTAATTCAAATGGGTCATTTTGACCTAAACACACTTAAACATGCTATAATCAATCAAAACTTAGTCCAAATGGGTCATTTTGACCCAAACACACTTAAACATGCTTGAATCAATCAAAAGATAGTTCAAATGGGTCATTTTGGCCCAAACACATTTAAACATACTAGAATCAATCAAAAGTTAGTACAAATGGGTCATTTTGACCCAAACACACTTAAACATGCTAGAATCAATCAAAAGATAGTTCAAATGGGTCATTTTGGCCTAAACACACTTAAACATGCTAGAATCAATCAAAAGTTAGTTCAAATGAGCAATTTTGACCCAAACACACTTAAACATGCTAGAATCAATCAAAAGTTAGTCCAAATGGGTCATTTTGACCCAAACACACTTAAACATACTAGAATTGCTTAAAATGAGCCATTTTAACCCAAACACACTTAAACATGCTAGAATCAATCAAAAGTTAGTCCAAATGGGTCATTTTGACCCAAACACACTTAAACATGATAGAATCAATCAAAAGATAGTTCAAATGGGTCATTTTGGCCCAAACACACTTAAACATGCTAGAATCAATCAAAAGTTAGTTCAAATGAGCAATTTTGACCCAAACACACTTAAACATGCTAGAATCAATCAAAAGTTAGTCCAAATGGGTCATTTTGACCCAAACACACTTAAACATACTAGAATTGCTTAAAATGAGCCATTTTAACCCAAACACACTTAAACATGCTAGAATCAATCAAAAGTTAGTCCAAATGGGTCATTTTGACCCAAACACACTTAAACATGCTAGAATCAATCAAAAGATAGTTCAAATGGGTCATTTTGACCCAAACACACTTAAACATGCTAGAATCAATCAAAAGATAGTTCAAATGGGTCATTTTGGCCCAAACACCCTTAAGCATGTTAGAATCAATCAAAAGTTACTTCAAATGGGTCATTTTGACCCAAAAACACTTAAACATGCTAGAATCAATCAAAAGTTAGTTCAAATGGGTCATTTTGACCCAAACACACTTAAACATGATAGAATCAATCAAAAGTTAGTCCAAATGGGTCATTTTGACCCAAACACACTTAAACATACTAGAATTGCTTAAAATGAGCCATTTTAACCCAAACACACTTAAACATGCTAGAATCAATCAAAAGTTAGTCCAAATGGGTCATTTTGACCTAAACACACTTAAACATGATAGAATCAATCAAAAGATAGTTCAAATGGGTCATTTTGGCTCAAACACACTTAAACATGCTAGAATCAATCAAAAGTTAGTTCAAATGAGCAATTTTGACCCAAACACACTTAAACATGCTAGAATCAATCAAAAGTTAGTCCAAATGGGTCATTTTGACCCAAACACACTTAAACATACTAGAATTGCTTAAAATGAGCCATTTTAACCCAAACACACTTAAACATGCTAGAATCAATCAAAAGTTAGTCCAAATGGGTCATTTTGACCCAAACACACTTAAACATGCTAGAATCAATCAAAAGTTAGTTCAAATGGTCATTTTGACCCAAACACACTTAAACATACTAGAATTGCTTAAAATGGGTCATTTTGACCCAAACACATGTAAACATACTAGATTCACACAATGTTAGTTTAAACTTACCCAGTCCGATTCTGCGCTTGCATTCACCCATCCCGTACCTTCTTTGAAATGCATCTTCTGAAAGAGATCAATCGGACGACTCCCATCTATGCAAAATAAAAATTCTTTCTTAGAAATGAATCTTTCGACATTTAATACTTATTTTTATACTAACAATTATACTTTTACCTCCATATGTCTCTTCTGTGCATATGATTGGCTCCCATGAAAACTCGGATAACGTTGTTTACCTCTATTTAATTTGTTTGCTTCAGATCGGCTCCTATAAGCGGGATCTAAGAACAACTCATTAATCACCCGAGCCCATGATTGCGGGTCAGTTCCCTCAGGAGGACAAGTCAATGCTGTTTCCACATCATCATAACCACCCACATCATCAAAATGAGATTTTAGAACTTGCTTTCGATCTTTATAGGCTCTTTGACACTCGGCAGTGATTGCGAGCCTTATGCCTTCCCACTGTTCGCTTTCCCTCCATCTAGCAAGATCAAAATATTCCTGCAAAGCATGTAATTAGAAAACATGTAACACTTATATAATTAAAATATAATAAAAACATAACATTGTATACTTACAAAAAGTGTGGGATATATGGCTCTTTTAAATTCATCAGGAACAGCTTGCCAACTGGGATAATGGAAAGGAACAACCTTACTAATCTCATTAGAGATTAACCTTATAAAATCCGAGTTGTTCTCTCCAACAAACTTATATTGGCCCCCCTTGCTTTCAACTTCAATCGGTAATGGTTGGCCTTTATTTTGCTCAAATTTTTTAAATAATTTAATGTTTTTTCCTTTTGATCTTCTTTTTCTTGCGGGTTGTGCTACATTAATATATGCAATTGAAAAGTCAGGAAACAGAGATTATATATGTTCAACATAATGATGTATTTTTAACTCTAACAAATAACTTACAAGACTCGCAACCTGTTGGAATCCTATTTGGATCCCCATGCGGAGGTAGATCCCCGCCATCCCCACCATGTCCTCGAGCAATATATGTTGACATGCTTCAACAAAAATAGACAATAAACATTAACAATATACCTATGCAAAGATAATAAACATTAATAATAAACACATGCAAAAATAAATATGTTGTAAATATATAATATAAACATAAACCATAAACATAAACAAAAATAATAAACATACTTTCAATCGGAATCATCACTACAATAAAGGGTGTCTACTAGATCATCTTCTTCGTCGTTTTCGTTATCATCATTTATATCATCTTCCTCATCAGAATTGTATTCGTCTTCATCTTCATCTTCATCTTCTTCATTATCATCAATAAAATTTTCATCATCATTGAATTGTGCACTTGATTCACCAACATCTAAAGTTGATTTCATGGGCAAGTAGCCTAAGTCGACTACCAATTTACCAAATCTATCTGATTGCGCGTATTGCAAGACATTTGTGTCATCATCAATGAATTGTGCACTTGATTCACCAACTTCATAACCTGAATCGACAACCAAGTTATAATCTGATGATTGTGTGTCGTGCAATATATCTATCTCGTTAACAACACTCATGGTGGGATGATCCCAAAGTTTTCGATGGTGAACGTCTTCAACAACCCTCCAATTGTTAGTGGTTCGAGAAGGATCTTCAAGATAAAACACCTGTTTAGCTTGTGTGGCTAAAATGTATTGATCATCATCATACCATGTGTCGCTGATGTTGATAACAGTGACATTGTTTTGCTTGATTAACCTCTTACCAGATGTTTTGAACCATTTACAACGAAATAGTACAACCGAGTAACCATCTATGTAGTTCAACTCTAAGATCTCCTCTAGCTGACCATAAAATGGAGTATCGTCTTCTCCTATTGAAACAACACCACTGTTTTGAGTTGTGTGTCGAACATCACGACTATGAACCACAAATCTAACACCATTGACTATGCAAGCAGTGTAAGAATATGCGTTTAAAGGACCATGTGCCAATGCCTTTAATTCTTTGATACCCCCTTGAGACAAAGAAGATGATGCTGCTAATGATGATGTATTAGCTTTATACTTTAACCATGAAGAAAATTCTGTTTTCATACTACATCCAGGAAATTTAGATTCAAATTCCAATTTGTAGTCACTAATTTCATTGCAATTGTTTAGTACAAACCAATGTAATGATTTGTAGTCATCTTCACATATCGCAATGATTTTCTTTTTAGACATTGGTCGACATTGTGATGAAAACACATGGAATTGTCTTTTTGGGATGCCAGCATCTGCATTTCTATCGGGTCGGTTGAATTTGGTTTGCATACCTTCAAGATACATAGAGCAGAATGTCAATGCCTCATCTGCAACATAACCTTCTGCTATTGAGCCTTCAGGTCTAGCTTTGTTTCTAACATATGCTTTGAGCTTTTTCATGTATCTTTCAAAAGGATACATACCTTGAAAATCTTCAAATCCTTTAATTTCAAGCTTTAAACTTTAATCTCACCTAAAACATAAAAATTTAGATAAAACTTATAAAAACAAGATTATATAACTTCATTATAGTAAAAGAAACATCAATCTTACCTTAAAACACTTCAATTTGGTTGAAACCGAGATGAACCGAGATGAAGTCGGGAGAAAAAAATGGGGTTTTTTGGTTGAAAAATGGGGCAGAAGGTCGAAACTGTGATTTAAGGGGTCTGCACTCTATAGCGACGACATGTCGTCGCTATAGATTAAAATAAAGTCGTCCCTATAGATGATAAAAATAATAATTTTTTTATTTTTCACCTATACCGACGATATGTCGTCGGGAAAAGTAAAAATATTTTTTATTTTTATTTTTCTTACACGAATGTTTAAATAAAGAAAAGAAATAAGTTTAATATTTGTCTTTCCCGACGACGTGTCGTCGGGACAGAGGATGCATTTTTTTTTTAATTTTATTTTCTTAAGCTAAAAGGTTTTAAAAAAAGATAAAATAAAATATTTTTTTCTTCAGAAACGACTTGTCGTCGGGACAGAGTTTTTTATCATACCGCCTTTTTTTGGCAGCCCGCGCAACTCTATACCAACGACATGTCGTCGGTATAGAGTCAAAGTGTTGAATTTTTGATTTTTATCTGTACCGAGGACATGTCGTCGGTACAGAGTGTTCTGTACCAACGACTTTTGTCGTCGCTATAGCCTTTGTCGGTATAGAGTGAAATTGTTGTAGTGCACTAGGAGAAACATATCCTTTTCACAACATTAAGGATATGATGGATTAGAAGAAAAGAGACCATATATCTTATAATGAGATTCAAACTTAAGCAATGTAAAACCAAAGTATTTATCAAAACCTTAAAAGAAAACCATTGTACCGAACTCTTGACTAGCATACTGCCAATTAACAAACATAAGCTTTTTTAAAGAAAAACTAGATACCTGAACTTCCGCCATGATCCCAACCTTAACACACGTACTCCACCGTAACCTATTTGCAACCTTCCAACTAGTTTCACAAATTTATAGCCTATTTACAAGCCAACAACACATTTGACTCAATTTGCTAAATTGGTTAAAATGAGTCGTCTTCAAATTACATGACTTTAAATGTGTCTGTTTTAGGGTTCACATATTTATCTTGAATAAATATATTGGTCATGTTCGGGTTTAACAAACCTGTTCACCAGACATGATCTACACCGCCTAAACTGTTCTTCGTAGGGCGTATAAGATTCGATACCATTAATTTTGACTCCTTAGATACCTTAACTTTAGGAAAAATAAAAAGTATGATATACAGAAGCACATTTATGGTTGAAGATATTATTAAATATCAATGTCCCAAGATGTTAATTATGTGTTTTTTAAATAACATCACACCAAACAGATAGTCCATACAAATTGTAGGTTACCCTTATGTAGGGCATTGTCTTGCCCTACATAATGTCTGGTTCTTCTATACAAAACAAATGGCTGTTCTTCTGTTTTGCCAGCTTATACCTAACAACTTAACAAGTAATTTAGAGTACTCTTCATCATCCAAAATTGAAGTTGACCAAATTAAATATCTGATGCTACACCCTTCTATATATAGTGCGTACTTATGAAGTTGATGGGTTCTATGAGCTTTCGATATATATTGGTTTTTACGGTTTTAGAGAAAAAGTTCTAAGTAGTAATTTGAAGGTTTTGTTAGGTTGACCATCTTAATATTGAAAGTCCAAGTCAATATGTCGTGTTCAAAGTAAAGAGTTGGTGTAATGGTGTTGGAGAAGATTATTATTTGACTTGGTATTCAAATTGACTCCATGGGTTTCATCTTTGAATCAAAATGTTATTGTTATGTATAACCCAATTATATTTTCTTTTTTTTATTTGCTTAAAAACATTTCTAAGAAATTTTCTACCCAAAACTACACAACCTAAATATTGATTTTCAGTTTTAATATTTATTTAAGTTATATAAAAAAGGATGGAGATATTTTTGAATGTAATGAAAGACAATTACTCTAAACTTTCATATATGTTTTAGGGTCGAATCTTGATTCTACTGGGTTTTTTTTATCAAAACCTTGTGAAGACAATATGTCAAACGCGTTTTATGATGTAATTTGTTGGTTAGAAAGGTATTGATATGTACCGTGAATTTTTCGATAATAGAATCATATCTCATGGTAAAAAATTGTACTTAAGATGCACGGGTGAGTTATGTCGGTTGTGCATTTTGTTAAATGTCCACATGCTTAGGCATTCATTTAAATTTTTGGACTTGACCATGTGCTATTAATTACATAAATAGTCTTTGTGGTTTATGAAAAATAACAGGTTATGTACTAAGGAAAAAAGTAACAGGTTTGTTTACTCACTTTTAATTTTATAACAAGGTTGAGTATTAATACCAATAGAAGATTTTCTATTATATTTAAGGGTATTTTAGTCTTTTCATATTAAAAGACTATTTATGTAAATTAGAAAGACTATTTATGTTATTTAATTAAAATAATATATTTATATATCACTCTCTCTATACACACATACATATATACACACATATATATTGAATTACACCACCTCCTGCCATCACCGCCGCCGGCTATCACCGCCTGTCATCAACGCATCACATCTCTTGTAACCTAACCATCATCACCATCGACCTTCATTACCAAAAACCTTCTCTTTCCCCTGTAAAACCCTAGTCTTGAACAGACCACCCACCACCCACCAACAGCCGCCACTACCATCCCAACCATTGAACCATTATCATCATCATCATCATCGGCGACTATCATCACCACATCCTTGTTTCCTTTTCAAATGTTAACCCTAATCTCTAATCGATCACCCACCACCCACCAAATCTGTCAACCGAGGCACCACAACTGGAAATCACCAACCATCATCGCTTGAAACAACCTATTCTCTGACCTGCCTCTATATTTTACAAAAACAAACACCAAGAACCCTAATTTTACAAAAACCCTAATTTGAATCTTGAAATCCAATCCATACATTAAGTCTCCGATGATAGGACCAGGTGGTGGGCGGTGATGGTGGGTTAAATCGTCTAGATTTTGAAAGAGATGCATGGTGGTGGTCGGTGAAAGCTATGCATGGTAGGTAACGATGATAATAAATCAGTCGTGGTGGTGGTCTGATATATTGAAGAGATTTGGGTAGGGTGAGTGGGTGGGGGTTGGTTTTTTTTAAGTTATAGGTAATTACAAAATGGTCCCTGGATAAAAGAGAGTTATTAAATTACACAAGTAGTCCCTCAAAAGAGTATTTTAGTCATTTTATTTGAATTTAACAGAAAAATTAACGTCAGTTAGTCTTAGTACCACTTTTGTTACAAATTTGAAAACACAATATCCTAACCTGTTATAAAAAACCCTTAGTACCCAAACCTAATATTTTTAATAAATCACAGGGACCATTTATGTAATTAACTCTAATATCAATAGAAATATGTTATTTGCAAATCAGAAAAATGTTTGTTTATTCACAAAATTCTTATAGTTGTTATTTATATTTTCTACACATATAATAAAGTATAGAATACAATCGACTCAACTCGTTTTCGAACTAAATTTAAGTTGAAATGTAGAGTGACTCGAATTTATACCGTTAACTAAAAATGTATTATATTTGACCTGACTTTTTTCCAAATAAAATTTAAGTTGAAATGTATCAACTCAAAACGTATATAAAATAAGCACGTGTAGCGGAGCCGTATGCGGCATGATAAAGTATATAGAGATTATTATACATGAGCTAATACGTTTTCAAACAAAACTTATGTCAAAACGTAGATCAACTAAAATCTTATATAAAAATAATCATGGAAAAGTTTTATATTTGACCCAATTTATGAATAAAATTTACATTAAAACGTTGATGAATGTCGAATGTGGATCATCTTAAAGAGCATATAAAAATAAGCACAAAAACGTCGTATATTTGACTCGGCTTGACTCGTTTCTGAATAAAATTTATGTTAAAATATGAACATAACCTGTATTATTTAGACTACTCTTCCTTTGTTTTCTATTAAATAAGAGAATGTCTCATTATTTCCAAACTAGGTATTCAATATGCTACAAACCTAGTGAAGGATAACAATACATGGTTTTTGTAAACTGAGGGTATTTTTAAACCCATTTCTAGACACCATCGGCTCGGGTAGAACCATAACAAAGCCAACCCGGAACATGTTTTATACATCAAGAAATAACATTTATCATCAATCCTAGCCGCTGATACAACACACTCCCGATTGCATGAAGGGTAGAACCCAATTAGCTAACAAACTCATTGAGACCACTCTTATCACCATACATGATCAATTACGCATACATCATATAACGCTATAAATACAATGTGATCAGGATGATTGATCACCTATGCAAACTACTTCCCTAATCCTTTTCTCTATTTCATCTTATTTTTTATACTCAATACTTAATCTCACGTCGAAAAGTTGACACTAACATTCATCTTCCCGTAGCGCTTTAAAAAGTGTTGTTTGAGTGTGTAGGTCAAGAGCTCAAAGAATTTTGGTTTGGTAAATCGGAGTTCTAGTGGGCCCATCCAGATCTGCCGGGTACTTACATTTTGAGTTTCTAACTCTCTTTATTATGTATTGAACTCGTCTTATTAACAACCTTTATGAAATCTGTGAAATAATGTTATGAAGAGAAAAGAACGTAATGCGTGTTTTCTCCATAATCACATCACTTGAATTCCTAAAGCTTAACCAAATGTAATGAAATATTTTCTTAGTTATGATTTATGAAGGTAGGAATCACATTTGTAAATAATTAATAAATTAATATTGTTTGTTGTGGCGTGTTTTTTTCTCTTTAAACCCTATACCGCGACAATTCGGGTTTCATGGAGACATAAAGCGAAACGTAAAAAGATAATTATAATAGTAGGAACACAAAAATAAGTCAGAAAAAATTACTGTGGAAAAAAAACAAAAAGAACCATTGATCATATGATATAAAAATAGTTTGTTAAATATAATAGGTAACTAAAATTAAATCTAATACAAACATATCAAGTTATAGAAAATTTACTTACGTAGTTGTAGATTGAATGAATTTATTTAATGAAAACGTACTCATACTTCTACAAGTCATGATTAGAATTTTTTTTGACGTGTAATGTTATATGTATCACCTTTAAAGTGTCATTTCATAAGTTAGGCAATGTTTGTTGCATAATTTTTATGTAGCACTATAAAAAAAAGGATACCACTGAGGATGGGCGTAATGGGACGTGACCCAAGGGCTAATTAAGACTGATGTGAAAATTAGTCATGGGCAAAACAAAGCCACATTAAAGCTTGACGAGAGGAGCTATTGGCTAAGTAAAATTTGCATTCTTATACTTTTTATATTTATGTAACATATACAAGTTAAAATATTATATAAATCCATACAATTAGAAAGTTTTATATTCTAGATGGAAATAGAACTTTTACTTGATTACACAAGTAAACAATTAATTACGTGCTACCCAATGATGTTTATCCACTAACGCATGTTCATGCATAAACAACACAGTCATTCATTAATGCAAATTTGCACTTTCATACGATACATAACAAATTTACCAACATAAATAAATACACATACTTGGACTAAAACGTGTAAGAAATAAAAGATATATGTACGCTGATAGTCATAGCCTAATGAGTTATTTTTCATATTCCTAGTACAATTATTGTTACATACTTACAAGTATAGGTTCAATTTTTTGAGGTTAATGCAATAAGTTGAATACATATTTATCTTGATATTACATGTTAATCGTTATCATTTGATCGATTCCTACTAATTTAGTGAAACATGTTTTATTGTAGTTAATTTTAATTCTAGTAAACAACAACGAACTTCCTCACAAATTTCAAGTTGATTATTGCATAATTAGTTAAAAGTAGGAAAGTATAACATTTTACTTAGGGGTGTTCAAAAATATCCGAATCCGAAACCGAATCCGAAATATCCGAAAATCCGAAATTCGGATATCCGAAATTTCGGATATCCGAAATTTCGGATATCCGAAAATTCGGATATCCGGACTTCGGATATCCGAAATTTCGGATTCGGATTCGGATAGTGATTTTCAGAATTTTTGGATATTTCGGATATCCGAAATATCCGAAATATCCAAAATATTTTTATAAAAATTTAAAAATATTAAATATTAATTATATATTTAGGATATTTTTAGATATTTAGGACATTTTAATAAAAAAACTTCGAATATCCGATAAAAACTTTAATAAAAATTATTACATTTTTATAATATTTATTAAATAATACAAAATTTCTTTGAATTCGGATATCCGAACGGATATCCGAATCCGAATCCGAAATTTCGGATATCCGAAATTCGGATATCCGAAATTTCGGATACTGGTTCGGATAGTGAAATTCACTATACGAAATTTTCAGATATCCGAAATTCGGATATCCGAATTTCGGATATCCAAAAATGAACACCCCTAATTTTACTGAGTTTAGTTTGGTATGGAATGTGGGGCTAGTCTACTTGGTAGAGGCTTTACCTCTTAAAGAAAAGATCTTGGGTTAAAACTCAAACAACGGTGTAATTTGATGTAATGTAGGAATAATATTCGTTTACTGTTAAAAAAAAGTTTAGTTTGGTATGGTAACGATGATAGTAATAATTAATGTGAAACATAAAGATGAATACATTAATTACTATTTTTTGATTTTTTAACATCAAATTCTAATAGAAAAAAATAAAATAAATAATCATCAAACATTCACACTGATAAGATTTAAACACCCAATCATTGTATTGTATAACACAATATTTACCATTAAGCTATTCGCGAGAATGTTATTATTAATTAAATTTACTTTTCTTAAATCTTGAGTGAACTCCTTAACATCTAATCAATAAAACCCATATAATTTATTGACAGCAAAATACATTATACATCAACTAGATTATTAAAACTTTAACAAAAAGTGCATGTAATCCAAAAAAAATAATCATAAGCTTCGTTTGTTTATTACTAGTATAAGAACGAATAATAGAATAAGGATCCAAATCTGAAATAAAACAAGATAAAATTATTATAATAACAATGAAGTGTGAATTTCCATGGTGGTTGTTGATTTATGTAAAGGGATTGATCGTCAACTACTCATATAAACAAAGGGTAAAGGCTTGTGAACAACAAAACTCTCATTGCCCCACCATGTGCCAAGATTCTTTTGCATTTTTAGACACTTTAAAATCTTACATCATACATCATCATCTTAATTAACAAAACACAATTTTCATCTCATACAACATTCATTTCCAATTTGTTATATTAGTTGTACTTGTTTAAAACAATATGATACGCTGGTTAATAAGAAATTAAAACCACTTTGTAACTAATAGTTTGAAAATATAAAATATTATTTTTTTAATAAAAGATACCATTAAAATGACATATAATTAACCACCTTAAGTAATAAAATAATAATATTTTTTTCTTTAAACTTCCATCTTTAAAAAATTTTTTAGTTATTATTTTTTAAAACATTCCATCTTTTACAAAAAAAAACTATTTAATGTAATATTTATAAAAAGTTTTCATAGCATGGGCATGGGGTTTGCATTAACAAATTTTATATTTCATAAAGTTTCACTTTTTTAAAAGGGTTAAGTTCGGGTTTGCTTCCTACGGTTTGGTAAAAATAATCATTTTACTTCAAAATATTATAAATATCAATTTATCTCCAAAACTTTCCTAAATTGTTTAAATTTCAATCCAAAAGTTTCATGAGTTATTTCAACTTAATCCAAATTAGTAAGCTTTTGGACTGAAATTTAAACAACTTATGAAACTTTTGGAGGTAAAATGATGTTTCTAATCTTTTGGAGGAAAATAATTATTTTTATTAAATCTTAGGGAGCAAAATTGAAATTAACACTATTTAAAATTATGTTTTTAATAGAAAAACATGTTTTTAGTTTATTAAAAAATAATTTTATACTATAGAAGGGTATAAATAATATTATTAACATTTAATATTATTATTAAATGGTTAACTCGCTATGCTACTGACATGTGAAAATTAGGTGTGATAAATGACATGCGATAAAAACATATTCTGCTTTTAAGAGAAGATATATATTTTATGAAGTATAGTTACAAATTAGTTTTAAGAATTAAAGTTACAAATCATTTTTGAGATGTGTACAAGGTTATGAATTAAGAATTAAAGTTACAAATCCCATTTTATTCAGCATCAAAGTTGTGATTATTATTTGCTTAGAAGTATATTTATATAATTATACTAGCTTTAGAAAACCCGTGTAATACACGGGTTAAATAAATAAAATATTAATATAATAAAATTTACGGAAAATAAAATGATATTTCAAGATATGATATGAATAAAATTACGTATGAGTAAGTACTATAAGTAATAAAACATTGATATCAACCTTTTTAACTTTGTTTTTAATTTTTTTCAAAAAAAATAATATTTTGTTTTAAAACAAACTGTATAAAAATATTATTTTTTAAAATATTTCATTATCATAACTCCTAAATTAAATTATTTTTGGTTTTTAAATAATTTACTTTTTAAAAACACTAATTTTATAATATATTATATTTTTTAAAAAGTTCAATATTTTAGAAAAAAATATTATTTATAAACATTTATTTATTTAGAAATAACATTAATAAAAAATCTGTTTCTTAATTTATAGAAAAGTATTTTGATCTAAAAAAATATTATTTATAAACATTTATTTATTAGTAATTAAGGTTATTATTTAATAGGAGAGAGAGGCGGGAAAATTTTGATGAGGAGAATTATGATAATGACACATGTCATACCAAGTTACTCTTTTATTATAATAGGTAGATTAATTATGATGAAATAATAAAACCAAGATTTGATGTTAATACTGGGAAAGAATGTCCTATATCGGTTTTGGCAAGACCTCTTTAAAGATGAACATAAACCTTAATTATTCTTAGTGAGATTGTGAATTTGGTTTAAGCCCCTAGACTTATATTTGAAGTATAACCTGTAAAGTTTATAATTGATTTAGTATTGAATAAATTCGTGTATCTAATTATCTGTTCATGAGTTAACTTGATCTTTTTTATTACTATTTACTTTTGAGATTTCATTCTAGATGCTTATTCGGGCTGCTCTTGTAAGGTACTTGGTCTCGGTATAACATACGTTCAACAATTTTCATAACAATTTAGGTGTGTTTATTAGAAGTAAAAAATTTTTGATGAACTATACCTATAAAATAACATCTGAAGTGTGGCTAATAATAAGTAATCTTTTCATAAAGATCATAACATGAATATGGTATCAAAAGTGTGATTGAAAATGATAACTTTTTACACGTCTCAAAACATGTATATTGTATCAAATCAAATATAAATGTCGGAGGATCAAATTAAGATGCTTATGGTAGCATTTACGTGCAAACATGCCATCAAGTAACTTACCCAAGTATTGCTGTAGAAATCTTAAAGAAAAGTTTAAAAATTAAAGTATATAGATTATATATTTAAAAACAAATAATGAGCAATGCCACCTAATAGATTGCTAATAATCACTAAAATTGAGTTCCATACATTGTCAACATACTAGATGACAAGGGGACCACGGTAGTTGGATGACAACGTAATTTTCCTTTCAATTCCCAGTTAATTACGCGTGTTGCTAATTAAGTTTTTGTCAAGTCTTTTTTTTTCTCCTCTTACGTGTATTTTTTATTAAAATACACACACATATTTACAATCAATTCGTCTTTTTTATATTCATTCAAACTAAGGTAGCGTTTGGTATGGAGTAATGAAAGACGGAATGGAATTAATCATTGAGGGTTAATGAAAAAAGACATGTTTGGTTGATAAAGGTAATGGAATGAACCATTACATAGTTGATTCTATTCATTCAAATTCATTCCATCTAGTCCCCCTTCTTTTTTTTTCATTCCATCTCTTTTTGTCACCAACATCATCCATTCACCTACCACAACAATCACCACCAGCCACCACAACCGGCCATCGCCATCTCCGGGGCCTCCACCGGCCACCGCCGCCTCCGGGGGCCTCCACCGGCCACCGCCGCCTCCGTGGGCCTCCACCGGCCACCGCCGCCTCCGGGGGCCTCCACCGGCCACCGCCGCCTCCGGGGGCCTCCACCGGCCACCGCCGCCTCCGGGGGCCTCCACCGGCCACCGCCGCCTCAGGGGGCCTCCACAAGCCACCGCCGCCTCCGGGGGCCTCCACCGGCCACCGCCACCACCATAACTACTTTCACATTTCGTTTTTTCAGACGTAATAAACAACACAAAGTAATGATTCTTTTCATTCTTAAAGGGTAACTAAACAAGAGTATGGAATGTAATGATTTATTTTATTCTCTTATCCATTACATTCTCTCATTCATTCCTTTTCTTTATTCATTCCATTACCCCATACCAAACAAACCCTAATTAATTTGCATGCGACAATTCAAAGAGTCAATTAAACGATGACGTCAAATATTCAAATCAGTATAAGTTCTTTTTGATCAATATAAAAACACCCTTTAGTTTCATCCGTCACTCGAATAGACATGAGAAAATGGCCCCTCCGTTCTTATTAAAATGTTAGAGCATTCACGACAATTTTCTTATTTTTACGTGACTGTGTGTCCTATATTATAGGAACGGATGTGGGTGGTTGTGAGTGTATGCCCAACACGGTACGATTCTCTAAATTTTTTAAAATATTTGAAAGTGCTTGTGAGTGTAGAAAAGAAAAAATATAATAATAAATATATAAAAATATTATTTAATTAAAAAGAGAAGAAAAAATTGTTTTTACTGTAAATATGAAAATGAGTATGAGAAAACTAGTATGAATGCTCTTATGGACTGAAACTATTATAAAATATATATGAGACTGGTCTCGTATTAGTTATATGAGCAATTGATATATGAATATAAGATCAAATAGTTTCTTTATCCATTAGACTAGTTTTTTAAGTTGAGTTCTTCCCTTTAGTTTGTAACATAAATCATTTTTTCGTACCTAAAATTTGTTCTTCCATATTTATCACATTTTGCATTTATATATATTTCATATATACATGGATACGCTTATGACTTATTGGTTATACTTCTTACCACCTCGTACTCTATACGTTCGACAGCATCAAATGGAAGTACTAATTTAATGACTGTTTGGAGCATTTAGACTTTGTGTTCCTTGATTTGTGGGGAGTCTTATACAGCTAGTTTTGTAGTGCTCACTCTCCTTCCAGCTATAACCCTATTGTCCCACCCATAATCATGTTACAAGTTTTCTTCTAAACCAATGATTTTTTAAATAGCTTTATTCCTCTACTCATTTCAATAATATGTATAAAGACTTAATGCTCTTTTAATTCTATTGAGTATATCTGTTAATTATTATTTTATTTGTAACTGACCGAAGTGCATTTTTTTAAAAGAAATTAAACGCTAAGTGTTATTTGGAAAGGTTTATGAAATAATAACTTACATTAACTTTCTTCCAATAAAGTTGTATATTTTAATAACAAAAACGACTCATGTGTTAACATTGTTTCATTTTTGTTTTAACGAATGTAAAAGAATTTAAAAAACGAGTTAAATCAAACATATATAAACTTTTGGTTGCAAGTTAATGCTTACGTTTTCAAGTTGACTTACCTGCGAAATTATGAAACTTGGTTATTTAGTGAATTTGTTTATGAGTGGAATTATTAAAAAAAAACTAAAAAGATGAGAATGATTATTATTCATTAGATTTTAGATCCAATGACTAAGAAAATTCGATGGCATAATGGTAGATAATTAAAATTTTAAATGATAAAACAAATGGTATTTTAATCTTAACCACATTTTCAAGTTTCATATTTTTAAACACACGTAGCTTTCACATACAACATTATTTTTTTTTAAATTATACCATAAAAATAAGTTTTTTTAATCTTTAAAACGCATATGATGGTGATACATAAAAAACAAAGTTTTTTCACGTTATATCGGCTTATTGTGTAAGATTTTTTAAATAATTGTGTAATAGAGTAAATTACCATTTGCATCCCTGACATTTGCCCATTTTAACCACTTGCGTCCCTGCAGTTTCAAAATTGCCATCCGCCCCCTAACGTTTCATTTTTATTTCCATTTGAGTCCAACACACTAACGTCGTTAGATTTTTCCGTTAGTTTTTGTAAAATGACAAAAATACCCTCGTAATTTCAGGGATGCAAACGGTAATTTACTAACTTAAATAAAAACCCTTATCCCACCCCACCCTACTATCTTCTCTCTCTCTATCTATTCTTTCTTCACTATATACCCATCAAATTAACCCAAATCCCCCACCAATTCAATAAAATCAAACCACAAAATCAAACCCAAATCCCCTCACGGTGGCTGACGACGGCGACGGTGAAGCTCCGATGGTGGTGATGGGGTTTGCGATGGTGGTGATGGGGGGCTGCGGTGGTGGTGGTGGTGATGGGGTGTTGCGGTGGTGGTGGTGATGGGGGTTGCGGTTGTGGTGGTGATTGGAGGTCGCGATGGTGGTGATGGGGTTCGCGATGGTGGTGATGGGGGGCTGCGGTGGTGGTGGTGATGGGGGGTTGCGGTGGTGGTGGTGATAGGGGGCTGCGGTGGTGGCGGTGATTGGAAGCCTCGCGGCGGAGTAGATGGTGGAGGAGAGCCCGATTATGGTAGGGGAATCGGAGCCAGAATCAATCAAAAACGAAATCTTGATGAGAATTCAAAAGGGTGAGCTTTCAACAGAGTTCAACAATGCTGAGGTGATCTCCGTCGATTTTCTGCCGGAGAAATCAGAAATTCCGGCGAAGATTAAGGAACTGAGCTTTTTAATCGATGGTGGTGACAGAAGCGTTGTTGCAGATTTAGGTGATTTGAAATGGGTGGTGGAACCACCACCCACGGCGGTTGCGACCACCATCGCCGATGAATGGTGGTGACAGAAGCGTTGCTGCCCGAAATGTTTTCATGATTATGAACAAGAGCTTGAGAAATCGTCTGTTGAGGCTAAGAGTGATCTACCTCAATGGTTGCAGACTGCAAGGCAGAGAGATGTGAAACCAATGGCGAAAGTGAAACGAAACAGCCTCGTCGATCTCTAGTACTATATTCGGTTTGGTATGAATTTGTTTTACATGTTGTTGTGAACTTTGGTTTCATTGTGCTGTTTTTGTAGGTTGATGATCAAGAACTGCAGAAGAAATGGAGTCACATATGCTCACGAATCCATCCAAACCATAATCATGTTTCTCTGTATAAACGGAGCGGTCAACGGTGAGTACGCGAGTTTGACCACCGTGGTAGCGGAGCTTGCCGTCGGGATAACGTGGGAGAATTCTGCCGCCATAGCTGCAAAGGAAGTTGATGGTGGTGGTGGAATCTTGTGTGTTGATTGAGGAAGAAGAAGATGTTGAGTGAAGGGCAATTCCGTCTTTTTAATAATAATTTAACTGGAAAACTAACAGTGTTAAGTCATCTGGACTAAAATGGAGATAAAAATGAAACGTATAGACTCAAATGAAGATAACACGAAACGTTAGGGGGCGGATGTCAATTTTGAAACTGCAGGGACGCAAGTGGTTAAAATGGGCAAATGTCAGGGATGCAAATGGTAATTTACTCTTGTGTAATATCATATCATTGTGTAATATTTGTCAGATCACTATGTCCAATGTTGATCCTTATGTTTTTTTGTGTGTTTTCTAAAATATAATTTTATTAAATAACATAAATGCTGAAAATGTAATTTTTAACGTTTTAATGTTATTGTGTAATACTTGACAAACAGTTTATTGTATTTATTGCTAACATCAGTCTAGTACTGATCATTATGTTACCCATAGCGTTTAATGTTGACCTTTGTATTATGCATTGTGTTTTTAAAATGATGATTTTCAAATAAATCAATATTAAAAATTGTAAACTTTTATTTTTCCAGTTCATTGTCTAATGCTTATCAGAAAATCGTGTAATCCTCGTCAATTCAGAAGATTACACAATGACTTGACAAAATTACGCAATGAGTAAAAAATGTGACAACTTTATTTTTTATATCGATACTAAATATGTTTTAAAGATTAAAATATACTTGTTTTTATAGTGTAATTTTAAAAAAATAATATTGTGTGTAAAAGTTATGCACGTCAAAAAATGGTGGGAATTGAGAAGGAGAAATATTGTTAATTTTGTTCGCAACCTAATTTTGATAAAAAAGACATGTGTTAACATATTAATCATTCCCATACTTTTTAGTTTTACAAGACTTTATAGTTCAATCTTTTCTTTTGTTTAATTCAAAGCTACCTTCTATTCTAGGTTTAACTTAAAAAATCACTAAATAGAAACCATCTTTTGTATATCTTTCATTTAAATCTTCTATCTTTTAGAAACAATTATAGGTGACTTTTAGGGGTGTTCAAATTCGGATATCCGAAATGGATATCCGAAATTTTCGGATAGTGGATTTCACTATCTGAATCCGAATTCGAAATTCGGATATCCGAAATTTCGAATTCGGATTTCGGATATCCGTTCGGATATCCGAATTCTAAAAAAATTATATTATTTAATAAATTTTATAAAAATATAATAATTTTTATTTAAGTTTTTATCGGATATCCAAAGTTTTTTATTAAAATGTCTGAAATATCGAAAAATATCCGAAATATTTAACTAATATTTAATATTTTTAATTTTTTATAAAAATATTTTGGATATTTCGGATATTTCGGATATCCGAAATATCCGAAAATTCTGAAAATCACTATTTGAATCCAAATCCGAAATTTCGGATATCCGAAGTTCGGATATCCGAATTTTCGGATATCCGAAAATCCGAACTTCGGATATCCAAAATTTCGGATATCCGAATTTCGGATTTTCGGATATCCAAAATTTCGGATATCCGAATTTCGGATTTTCGGATATTTCGGATTCGGTTTCGGATTCGAATATTTTTGAACACCCCTAGTGACTTTGATAAAACACTAAAGATACTTCGTGGGACTCTCAGTTGAAATAAGCCTTGAACCATACTTATATTGTAACTGAACACTCTCTTTTTTATATTTTAGTAGTTTAATAAAAGGAAAATCTTCACAGAATAGCAAGCAAGTTTTAACAGCATTCAAATTAGGTCACTCATATTTTTATTTGTTATAATCAGGTCACTAAAGTTTTAAAAGTTTTCTAATTGGGTCACTATTACTTTTATTTGTTTCAATCAGGTCATTTAAGTTTTAGGAGTGTTATAATCAGGTCACTTGTATTTTTTTAAATTGTTTTAAATAATTAACAAATTTTTTTAATTAATTCAGTTTTTTATAAATATTGTTACTTTTTTTTAAAACTTTATTTTTTTTAATTTTTTGTAACTTATGAATGACATAATTAGAATAATCTTAAAACTTTAGTGATCTAATTGGGACAAAAGTGTTACGAGTGACCTAATCGGAATAGAAAACTTTATGAGTGACCTAATTAGAACAATTTTAAAACTTGATTACTATTTTATAAAGTTACCCCTTAATAAAACCAATAAGTTTTCTCAAAATTTTTGGTACGTAGTTATTCTTATAACAATCGGTTTTGGTTAATAATCGGGTCAATTACCGGCTCTCAATGAATGGTTATGCTTTCAGTTAAATCGGTTAACCCACTTAAACGCTACAGGTTGGGCCTGTACTTTCAGCCTAAAAGACAGTATCTTGGGACTTGGGGTTATGCTTTAATCAGTTTTAATTAAGGGTCCCTTTATTTAGACACTCCTTAATTTTAAATCAACAGCCCTGTACCCTATACGCCGCGCATGGGTCCATACGCGGCGTATAGGGTACATTGTTGATTTAACGTTTTATACCCTATACGGCGCGTATGGGTCCATACGCGGCGTATAGGGTATGTTGTTGATTTGACGTTTTATACCCTATACTCGGCGTATGGGACCATACGCGGCGTATAGGGTTTGACATTTTATACCCATACGTGACTTATGACCCATACGTGGAAGAGCTATACGCCGCGTATGGAACCATACGCGGCGTATAGCTTATATATTTATTTTTTTTAATTTTTTGAGTTTTTATTTTAATATATACATAATTTGAATTAAAATTATTTAAACAATACAATACGAATACAATAATAAAATTAAAATTAAAATATATAATTCGCATATTACAAATTATAAATTAAAATAAATTTATATAAGCCGGGGGTTCTCGGTTATTCTCTATTATTGCGTTGTATTCCGAGATACGAATCCTATACATAATCTCCCATTCTGCAGCACGTACGCTTCGGTTAAGAATCCAAAGATTACTTAATGTTGGCATCGGATAATCTCCTTCTAACTTAACGTGAACGAAATGATTGTTGTTGACATGAACATTCGACACGACATGATGAGGCATGACAGTTTTCGGATCAGCCCATAATGGGAAAAATGTTTGACAACCATTATTGCTTAGTAAATGAAGAATAACCCCAAACTTTTGAGCAACCACTAATCCCGTATACGACATTATCATCCAATGTTCTTCTGGTGCAGGTTCCACACTTTGCCAATCGATGGTGTGACGTAATTCGTTATACTTGTAAATCCTTGAAATTCTCCCAGAAATCAAACACACACGATCTCAATCTTGTGAACGCGGAATATAAACAAGATTGGAGTAGAAGAAGAATGAATTGAATCACAACAGAAGATCTTTGATTGATAAACGAAAACCTACAAGAGGTCTTGTGCGATTTCGCACAGATACAGTGATAATGAATGAAAAGCTTAATTACAAAACGAAAACTAGCTATTTATACTAAAACATAGAGTTCTCGCGCGAGATCACTTTCGCGTGGATCATGATTTCGCGCGGCTTCAGTCTTTCGCATGGAGCCTTTCTCGCGTGGTCTGCGACTCGCGTATGACCTGCTTCTCGCGTGGATGCTCCTTTTCGCACAGATCTGTTTTGCCGAGCCTTGTTTATCTCCTACAATCTCCCCCTAGGCTCGGTGAAACATGATCAATCAAAGTCAACGTTGGCCTTCTTGTAAGATCCAGCATAAGCATACCATTTATTCCTCAGGATCCGGTCAATCATCCAAACATACTGGCAAGATAGAAAGTAAACAGACTCATCAGCTGAGATAGGGCAGTGTAGCAGCTTTGATAAGTCGTCTTTGCCAAACTTCATTAAGTCTGCTGGATCAATAATTCGATAGGACTTGTCTATGCATTTGATCACAGCGTGACCGGAATCCTTTTCACATCTCCAGGATAGTAGTTGCTTCAAAGAGTTTGGAGGAACTGGAGCATGCACAGGGACTTTTCTGATAAATTTAGGATGTTGATAGACACGTATTTTCATTGGAGCTTTTGTATTTTCATCAATTCGTGTTGTGTCATCTATCAACTTCGATTTTGCAGTTCTAAAGTCTTTGAAATTTGTGCGCATCTCCCTTCTAATCAAAGATCTTATGAGCTCAGCTTCACTGTGATTACTTTCGTTGAAGAATGGAGCTTTGCCCATAGAGTATAAATCAGTAGCACGTAATGTATGAAAGTCTTGTGTGCTCTTTAAATAATCAATCTCTCCGTTTCTTCTCTTTATCACATACATTCTTTTCTCACCATCATAAGCCCAGCTGATTACGTGAGACATCTCACCATACTTTTGTTTTGGCTTAGATATAAACAAAAAGTGAGCTTCAGTAGGTGGTGGTGGTGCTTTGAATTGCAAGCCTCCTCTAGTGTATAATGCAATCTGACCAGTATTATCTGTCTTTGTAGTACCAGTAGGAGTTTCACCACTCACAGTCTCTGTAGGAATTTCTCCTTCTTCAAGATTAATGTCCCTGAATAATTCTTGAAGATTGTTGCCAAAAATATCTGTATACTCAGTCTGTTCCTCCAGACCTTCAAAAATATCAAGTTCTTCTTCAATAGTTTCAGATGAAGTTTGTTGAAAGGAATATAATTCCTTTTCATACATACTTTCTGTGGAAGGGTCTATTGGATCATATCCTTCTGGATTACTAACACTAGGTCTATCGACATTGTCAGTGTCAGTTTCTCCAGTAGGACTTGAAGAAGAACCAGTAACATTTCCACCATCTCCACCATCATCACCACCATCATCTCCACCATCATCTCCACCATCATTTCCATCATCATCTCCATCATCATTATCATCATCATCGTCATTCTCATCATCATCATCCTCTTCATCATCAGAATCAGCATAATCAATTAGCTCTTCATCCTCCTGTTCATGAATAATAGGCAGAGTAACCATGTGTTCTGGTTCAACAAAAGCAGTAGAAGTGTAAGCCTCGGTGATAGGTACTTCGGATGAAACTGGAACATCTTCAGAAGTGCTACCACTTTGCTGTACAGTAGATGTTTGGGCTTCGTTGACCATTTCCTTTTCATGAACTGTCTCAGTAGGAGGTGGGCTTGGAGATCTTCTGCTAGATTCACCAACCACAGTAGTAGATCTTATGTTCTGTGGCTGATGAAAGTAGGTCTGAGAGATAAATTCTCTAAGCTCGTTTAGTTGTCTCTCCAACCCAGATGAGTAGTCAAACATGTTTTTCATTTGTTGCTCAACAGATGCTAATCTGGTATCTTTGATAGCTGAATCTAGATGAATCATGGTTATCTGATTAGACATTTCTTCATTCCTTTTCTTCAACTCAGCAATTAATTTCATATTTTCAAAATTTTCCTTCTCCAGGTTCTTAATTCTTTCTTCTAATGTGATAGAACCTGGAGTGGTGGATGATTCCTCTCTCCTTTGAAACTCTGGAGGAGTATTCAAAAATGAATCAACATCGAATTCTAAGTTTTCCTGCCTTGGAGGTGTAGAAAAACCAGACTCAGAAATATTGGCTGCTCCAGAAACAGGAACTGTTTCAGTCTCAGGAGCAGAAGTAGTCACATTGGTCGTCTGATCTTGCTCAGTTTCAGTGACAACCACATGTGTTCGTGGTCTCCTAGGTATAATGCCACGACCTCTCTTTCTAGCTGGAAAATCTTTCCTTCTTGCCATTCGTTTTCTTCGTGAGGATGTACTGGGAGACTCCTCAGGAACATAGTCAGTATCCCTGGCTTCATCATTCGGTCTTGAAGATGTTGGAGTAGTAGGAGCTCGATTTGTTTGAAGAACATAAGGAACATTACCAATTTGGTCACTATCAGTCTCGGAACTAGAAGCCGAGTGAACAACTTCTTCCGTTTCTCCTTCACGTGTTGGTTCATCTTCAAACAGCTTTTCAATCTCTTCATCAATAGTTGCTCTGGTAGAAGAAGTAGAAGCCCCAGCTTGAGCATCATCAGCATGAACACCTTCAGCAACCTCATCATTATGTTCATCAATCTCAGAAAATCTACCAATCTTGGCAAAACTTTCACCAGAGCATTTGTTGCCTCTGGCTCCAGTTAGATGAGAGAAAATCTCCTTCTTCACAGTCTGTACAACGTACTTAGGAGATCTCTGAGTAGCGAGCTCAGGATAAGCATCATTTATCACTAGCTGGATAAATCTTGGGTACATGATGAACTTCCTTCCAGGATTGGCTGTGGCATTCTTTACCATCTCCTGGAAAATAACTCCAGATATACTGAACGGAATGTCATCAACCAGTGAAACTAGTAATGAGCCAAATACAGCACTCAGGCTATCCATGCCAGCCTTCAAATTACTCAAACAGTGAATTACCACATGAAATAAATATTTCCAATATGGTGGTAACCACTTCTTCTCTAAACTTGGATATCTATACTCATAACCCATCCGAGATAGACAATCCATAACCACATCATCATCTAGTCTAGTAGGTGCTCCCTCTTGGTCATTAAACAGAAGAACTCTGTTTAGTATAGCTTGAGAAACAATCACCCTTTTCTCCTTCACAGTTGCTGTAATAATCTGGTTTCCAGATTCGTCTTTTTCTAGAGCAGCAGTGCTCCAGAAAGAGTCTATTAGTTCGGCATAGATGGCTGGATCAGCAGAAATAGAATAAACAATCCTCGAGTTCTTCAGCCCCTCAATCATAGAATGAAATAATTCTTTTCCTTCCGGTACTTCATCCAGATAAGCAACACAATTATGATTCTTGTTAAAGATCATTTGTGCCATCTGCAATGTCAAATAAGAAAATCAGAATTAGAACATCTTTGAAAATAACTTAATTTTATCAAATAGTTTCAACACTTATAACATGTGAATCACAAACCTTTACTTATAAAAGTTTATCACTTGAAAACATTTAATCATTTCAAAATCTTATTACATTTAAGGTTGATCATCAAAGGTTATAGTATATATGTACAATTGAGACATAAGTGCTTCAACACTTTAGAAAATATTCAACTTTCTGTATGCGAAATTGACAAGTTAAGACTGCGCGAAATTGAACTGATTGTGACAACAAAGTCTCATGCGAAATTGACAGTTTTTGCGAAAAAGTATTTCACGCGAAAATCCTTTATCACGCGAAACTAGGTTTCACGCGATAAACCTTTTTCACGCGAAATTTCAGTTCATGCGAAAGGACTTTGTGAAAACTTAGTTCAAGCGAAAACGCGTATGTTCTCATGCGAAAACCATACTCATGCGAGAACTCAATTCACGCGACAAAGTCGTTTTCGCGACTGTTCATCTTCTCTTGCGATTCGCACAACCCCAACTTCAAATTAACCTTTCAAAAATCGATTTTAGTCCATGAAATGCATATCATTGCTGTCGCCTAGATCTATTAGGTTAATTTCATTCATCAATTTCATCATTTAAGTTCATTTATTCAGATTTTAAAACAAGGATGTTAAGTTCCCCTTTAGTTCTTCAGATCTACAGTAACCTTATCAATCGAGAGATACCTTTTCAGAACAATCTTAGCTTAGTGATGACTAACTAAGACACACAATCACAAAGGAAGAGAGTAGATGATCGATTTTGATATATGCGAAAATAGGTTTCGGATGAAGTGCGATTAGGGTTTTCGGGTGTGAGATTAAGCGACAAGTGATTTTGTTCTTTTCACTGTGACCTTTTATACCCCTGAGTAGTCACGCGAAAATCCAGTTTCGCGAAACATCCATTTTCGCACGACTTTCTCTGTCACGCGAGTCAGTTAGATTTCAAAATTTTTCAAAAGTTTCAAACTTTTCAATCCTTTGATTTTCAATGAATTTTGTCAACATAAAATGTTATTTACCAAGTGACCAATTATTTTAATGAATCTTCAATTTTCAAACATTTTCTTGTTATGTAATTGTCCTAAAACTAAAACACTATAAAAGTGAAATAAAAAACAAACACTTACAGACATACAAAATAACAAAAGAATAAATACAATTAAAGAATCAAGATCGGATTTGCTTGTTTTGTATAAATTTTCATAATGAGATCATATAGTTCCTTTGTCAAGTTAAGACTCTGTCCGGCTTTATTTAAAATAACTGGTTAAGTTGATTGTCAATATCTTTTGTCCTTTTAAACTTATACTTCAGGTTTTACTCAGACACATAATGAGTGATATATATCATGTTTTGTGTTGATTTAATATAAGTCAGTGGATCCCACAATCAGAACTTCTGTAGACTTATTATTATCCTTCAAGACACTATTGAGATTTTTCAAGTCACCCCAATTTGACTTAAACCATGCATTGATGATCAGTGATACCATTTATTGTAATCCTAAATATAACTATTTGAGCATAACTAGCCTGAGAAATATTTCTTAACCCGGAATATTAACAAGTTTAAGGACTTACTGACAGCCATCCGGACTTACGTCTGCCCTCTCAAGATGTTTAGGACTTACAAGCCATTCGGACTTACATGCCCCATCTTTCGATTTTGCCTTCCAAAGTTAAAAACTATTCTCAAAATCAGAAAATATATACCATATAGTATGTATGTCATATAGACATATCTTTTGATTTGTTGTGCTTCTTGGCATCTTTTATCCTATATGGCCTTTTTTTTCTTTTGGCATCTTTTTGCTCAATTATTTTTCTTTTTGTATTTTTCTCTTTTTGTTCCTTTTTGTAATTTTATCTTTTATATATATATAGAGTTATGATAATCACTGAATCAATCATATACAGGCTTGAGTATGACAAGATTATATCTCTCAGTCTGTGTTAGAACATTTTTGACACATAACCCTGATATGTTCCCCACTGAATCATATTTCTTTAATTCAAGTGTAATCACTCAATTATGATCTTTTCATTTCTGAAAGCAAAGCCTATCAACATATCAAACATAATCCAAGTGTATTCGTATTTAAGCCTTTGAAAGTACTTATACTCGTTTTGAACTTTGTAATATCATTTCTCATTTAAGCATGAAAATTTCTTCTTTTTGATTTTGGCAATCCTTTGATCTTAACTCCCCCTAAGACCAAAAATATTTTTCAAACTTGCTTTTCTAATTTTCTCCCCCTAAAATTGTGATTGTTCTTTTAAGAAACAATTGCAATTTTATTCATTATTAAAAACTGAAAAATCTTTTTGTGAAGATTCATTAAACCAATTTATCCAAAGTTAATCATTCCCAATGATTGCACTAGGAAATCAAATCGAGAATGATCAAACGCCTTGGTAAATAAATCAGCAATATTTTCAGTTGACGGCACTTGTTTAAGATGAATAAGTTTACGATCAAAACAATCGCGGATAAAATGTATGCGGATGTCTATGTGTTTAGTTTTTGAGTGTTGGATGGGATTTTTCACGATGTTTAAAACTGCCGTGTTATCACACCAAATTGGTGTGTCATAAATGTTGAGACCATAATCGAGAAGTTGTTGCTGAATCCAGACAAGCTGGGAACAACAGCTCGAAGCAGCCACATATTCAGCTTCGGCAGTGGATGTAGAGACAGTGTTCTGCTTTTTACACTGCCAAGAAATGAGTCGGTTGCCCAGGAATTGACATCCTCCTGTGGTCGATTTCCTGTCTAAATTACAACCACCATAATCACTGTCAGTATAAGCAAATAAATTGAAATCGGAATTTCGAGGATACCAAAGACCAAGTTTGGGTTGACCCTTGAGATACTTGAAAATCCGCTTGACAGCTTTCATGTGTGATTCCTTTGGATCACTTTGATAGCGGGCACACTGACAAACAGGGAACATAATATCCGGCCTGCTTGCAGTGAGATACATAAGGGAACCAATCATTGATCTGTAAAGATGCTGATCAACTGATTCTCCTGATGGATCTGGAGTAAGAGTAGGACGAGAAGCCATTGGAGTTGGAGCTACTTTGGAGTCTTGAAACTTGTATTTCTCAAGAATTGTCTGAACATACTTTTCTTGATGAATGAGAATACCAGTCTCAGATTGAGTAACCTGAATACCCAAGAAAAATGAAATTTCTCCAAGTGAACTCATCTCAAACTTCTTCTTCATCACTTCTTCGAACTCCGTGCACATACTATCATTTGTGGAACCAAAAATAATATCATCGACGTAGATTTGAACCAAAATGATATCATCGCCTGATTTTCGGATGAATAAGGTTTGATCTATTGCACCTCTAGAATAACCATTTGCAAGCAAATGTTCAGTCAGAGTTGCATACCAAGCACGAGGTGCTTGATGTAAACCATATAAAGCCTTATCCAACTTGTAAACATAATCAGGATGATCTGGGTCTTCAAATCCAGGAGGCTGACAAACATAAGTTTCTTCCTTCATTTCTCCGTATAAAAACGCAGTCTTAACATCCATCTGATACACCTTGATGTTCATGAATGAAGCAAAGGCTAAGAAAATGCGTATTGCTTCTAGTCTTGCAACTGGAGCATACACTTCTTCATAATCTAAGCCTTCAACTTGATAAAATCCCTGCACCACAAGGCGTGCTTTATTTCTAACTATAACACCCTTTTCATCCGTCTTATTCCTAAAAATCCACTTTGTTCCAATCGGAAGCTTATCTTTTGGTAGTTCAACAAGATGCCAAACATTGAGCTTCTTGAATTGCATCAACTCATCCTGCATTGCTTCTATCCAGCTGTTTTCTTTAAGTGCCATTTCCACATTCTTGGGCACTGTTTGGGATATAAAGCAAGCATACAGACATGTGTTGATTGCTCCTGATCGACTTCTGGTAACTACACCTTCGTGTAACGGGCCAATGATTGCTTCAGTTGGATGAGTTTTATGTATTCTCAATTGAGGAATCTCATCTGCAACCATTCCATCTTCCAAATTTGTAATATGTTCAACATTATCAAGAACTTCTTCAGTATGTTGAGATAGAGGCACATAAGTTTCATCAATTGTGTCATCTGAAATAGGAGTTTCAGAAGCAGTTGACACATTTGGAGACTCATCAAATGGAACCTGAATGATCTCTATCGGTGTGTGTATAGTGTCTGAAGAAGAAGAAGATAATGGAGAACTCAACGATTCTTCCTGCTCCTGAGTAGGAATTTGTTCTGAAGAAATATCTAAAGACTCAGAACAGACAGATACTGGCACAGAAGCTGTCGGAATATCTTTGGATGATGAAGCAGTAGCAGAATCATCAGATATCAAAGAAGGAAGTTCCTCAATTATTTGGTTATCCAAGGTGATTGATTGAGAATTAGAGTCTGCAGATGAAGATTTAGAAATATTAAAATTTATGAACAAAGATTCATAATCATACACCCATGAAGGAGCTGAACCTGCATCAGTTATGTTAAGTTCGTGCCAATCAATGTTAAATGACTCGATTATTTGTCTAGTTCTTTTATTATAAACACGATATGCAACCTTATTGGCAGCATATCCCACAAAGTAACATTCATCAGCCTTTTCAGAAAATTTTGAAGATGATTCGGTTGTATGTAACAAAGTGCAACAACAACCAAAGGCTTTAAAATATTTAACTTTGGGTTTGTGATTATAAAATATTTCATAAGGAGTCTTGTTTAATCTTTTGTTGATTAACACATGATTCTGAACATAACATGCAGTATTTACTGCTTCTGCCCAAAAAAATAAAGGTAATTTGGCGGCAGAGATCATTGTTCTAGCAGCTTCAATTAGTGTCCTATTTCTTCTTTCTGCAACTCCATTCTGTTGTGGAGTGCCAGCAGCACTGAATTGTCTGGCAATTCCCTTGGATTCACAAAACTCATTCAGAGTTTGATTGCAAAACTCTGTTCCGTTGTCACTTCTGATGCATTTTACCCTTTTCTCAGTCTGATTCTCCACCAAAGTAATGAATTTGATCAAAAGTTGTGGAGTCTCATCCTTAGATGCTAAGAAAAACACCCAAGTAAATCTTGAAAAGTCATCAGTAACAACCAAACAATAAGATCTTCGACCCAAACTTAGAACACTTACTGGACCAAAAATATCCATGTGTAAGAGTTGTAAGATTGATTCGACTGAGTTGTGTGCAACTGGTTTGTGAGGAAGTTTATGTTGTTTACCTTTTGAACATGACAAACAATGTTCAGTTAAATGATATTCTTTTTCAGGTAAACCAATTACATGATTTCCACGTACAAGTTTATTCATATTTTTAAGATTGACATGTCCTAATCGACGATGCCATAACATGGAATCATTCTCCGAGGCTTTGGATAATAAGCAAGAGGCGGTTACCAAAGAATTAGAACAATGCATATCAAGAAGATATGTGTCATTGTCTCTCGGAGTCCTCATCAAAACCCATTCTTCTGGAACAACAAAACCTGGTTTTAATATTAAGCATTCATTATTAGTAAAGTGTGTTGAATATTGTTTGTCACAGATTTGAGACACACTTAGCAGGTTATGTTTTAGTTCCTCAACAAAATTAACATTTTCAAAACTCAGGACGCCATTTGTAACTGTACCCCTTTTAGTAATTCGTCCTCCTCTATCTCCTGCAAATATCACTCTTCCTCCGTTGTATGATTGTACATCTTGTAGTAGTGATAAATTACCAGTCATATGTCTTGAACAACCGCTATCAACATGCCATAGACTGTCAGTAGCCTTTTGCGGTTGTCCCTGCATTAGTAACAAAATTACTTAGATTTTGGTACCCAAGTCAAACATGACTTGAGCACATTCTGAGTTGCAGTAAGACAAAATGATTTGATATTATTATATTTTGTTTTTACATCAATCTTTTCATTTATGATTTTAGGCTTGACATTTTCTTTTATGTCATTGGTCAAATTCTTATCCCGTTTGACATTAAATTCATTAGCAACCTTTGATTTCATATTATTTAATACTTTTCCACGAGTGAAAAATAATTTTCTGTTATGAGAAATAGAATTATGAAATCTTTGTTTACTTAATGATTTGTGTCTAAAAGGACAATTATTTGCCAAGTGATTTGTGTTTCCACACTGAAAGCATCTCTTCAGTTGTGTGTGGAAAACAAACTGTGGATGACAATTATTAAAATTATCATAAAAACCAAAGTCAGATAGACTAGGTTTAACTTTCTCCACAGTCTCTCGAATCTTTGTCTCATTTGACAATTGCAAATTCATCTTTTGCAGATTCGAGGAAATTGAAGTATTACGACCACTTTGATTCGGAGATTTGGCAATTTTGACTTGTGAAATTGATGGTGTTGGAATATGAATAGGCTTTGTCTTTGCTGGAGTAGGACCAGACTTTGAATGTGCTGGAGAAGGACCAGACTTTGAATGTGCTGGAGAAAGACCAGGCTTAGTTATACGGATTGGTGCTGGATAAGGACCAGGCTTTTGAATTGTGAGATTGCATGCAGAAGAATTATTCACTTGCAAATCTGGGCTACAAACATCTTGATTCACAATGTTAGCATTATAATGAAGTTTATTTTTAAAGAATCGAGAGTTCGTTTCTTTAAAAATATGTTCTTCATTTTCAATAACACCCTTAGAAATGAATCGACTCTTAAAATCATTTTCAATTCTTTCCTTTTGATTAGCCCTTTGATTTGCATTCAAATGATTTTTACTATTAGATTGCAACTCATTCAAATCAAACTTCTTTTCATTTCCAGATAAATTTTGAGTACAAGCAGATTGTGAAACTTTTACATTCTTATTATTTAAACACTCATTCTCTTTCTCATCCTCACTATCACTTTCCCAATCTTCAACCAACCCATCCACCTTCATTTTATCTGCAAAAAGATTTTCAGGTGATTGTTTAGTTTTGGGTGCTGTGATAGGATCAACTGATAAGTTTATTTTAACAGAAGGTTTTATGTTTTGAGATGGAGAAAATCCAATCCCATAAACCATATCAGAATCACAAATATTCTCAGAGGAGGGTAAACATGAATAGTCATGATTAATTGGAGGAGCAATGTTAGAAAACCCAACACCACATTTTCCTCCTTTAATTTTCTGAGTCATTTGTGACTTGATAATACCCTCAACCATCGTTGATGAAAGTTCAAATTTCTCAACAGTCAATTTAACCGTGGCTAATTCACTGTTGAGTCTGTTAATTTCTAGAGCGAGTTCATTATTTCTATTTGTCAAGTCATTATTAGTACATTCTTTATCATGAAGATTTAATTTCAAATTATAAATTGTTTTGTTTAAACCTTCAAGTTTTTCTTTAAAAATCCTTTCATTTGACTTGTGTTTACTCGCTTGATACTGAAGTTTTTCAACTTCCATTATCAGGCTTTCATTATGAACTCTGTATCTTTGAACTTTCTCAACACATGCATTTTTACATAAGTCATCATATACCTTGGGTTCTGAAGTTTCTCCTTCTGTTTCCTCTGCCTTCTTGACCATGAAAGCTTTCATGTTATCAGTTGGTTCTTCCACTGGAGCACTAACAACAGTCTTTAGATCAATACATGTGCTATTGACTGTGAGCTCAACAGTGTCATCTTCAAACACAATCTTTTCTTTATCATCCTTCTCAACTTGTTCTTTCTTCTCAGCTTTCTCTTTCTCCTCTTCAATTCTCTCCTTCTCTTCTTCTTCTGTAGCAAACACGCCCTCCAGCAAGTCATCAGACATGAATTCAGCAAACAAGTTTTCTTCCTCTTCTGGTTCTGGCACAATCTTTGCAATGAGTGCATGAGACAAAGTCAGATCAAGGGCCTCCATTTGATCAGACCAATCATATTCAGCATTTGTTTGAGAAACTAATGCTTTATTGCCACTAGAAGTACCAGCTTTGTCTTTCTTCTGCTCTATCTCCACAGTCACCATCTTCTTTGGGGCTTCATTTTGAGCTGTTTTTGGTTCAGTACACTCTCTGGCGAAATGACCTGGTTTATTACAGTTGTAACACCTCAGGTTGGATTTGTCAAAACCAATTTTGCTAGAATTATTCACACCAAACATTTTCCTCCCAGTTCTTCTAGCAAAATTCTTCGCCCTGTAGACAACCATGGCCATCTGATATTTGATGTCGTTCTCTTCAACATCATCCGGATTAACTTGTTGAAGATCATCAACAAGAATATTTGGAGCAGACAGTCTTCCGGCCATAAAAGCTTCATAACTTGACATAAATGTGGTAAAAAGAGCAAGATGCTCCTCAGCGATCTGGACAGTCTGCTTGGATGGATTAGTAGTAGCAACATAAGCATGTTGACCACTATGAGAATCTTGAGGTTGAGAGACTTGTTGGTGAATGATGGGGGAATAATGTTGAGCTGCTGGAACATGAACTTGATGAGTTACTGCTGGTTGCATATATGAAGAAGCTGCACTTCCCGATTGTTGTTGCTGACACATTTGTGTATAACTGACATAGTAATTTGGATTACTAGCCATCTTTGCGTAGAGAGCAGTTCCTTCAGCACCTAGAGAACTGAGATGATTAGCAGCTCGCTGCTTATCATCCATAGCATAAGACTTGATAGTTGAGATGAGATCGGTCAACTGAAGAGTATACAAGTCTTTTGTTCTCTTTATCAAAGTACAGTTGTTATTCCAACTGTAAGGAAGTGAGTTGAGTAACTTCTTGTTCACAGTAATAGGTTCCATAGTAATACCAGCACTCTTCATTTTAGTGACCAGTCTAACAAACCTGGCCATTTGAGCTTCCAATTCCTCACCAACAATGTGATTGAACATGTTGAATTCCTGATTCAACATATCCTTCTTGCTCTCTCTCATGTCTTTGTTTCCCATTATCTGAGATTCCAGAGCATCCCATAGCACTTTTGCACCCCTGAACTCTTGAAACTTTTGTGAGATCTCAGTAGTAAGAGCCATTGTAATTGCAGCATACGCCTTATCATCCAATTCCAGTCTCTTAATGTCGTCTTCATCCCACAAATGTTCAGGTTTCTGAACCATTTCTCCTTTGTCATTTTTGTACAACGGAATGTAAGGACCATATTGAATAGACCTCCATATTTTAGGTTCCGTGTAAATGACATATCTTTCAAATCGAAACGCCCAATCGGTATAATCATCTTCACATAAAAGCCTCGGTGGCTTGTTACCAGTTCCAATCTCAGTGTCTAGATGAAGAGAAGCAGTAAGATGCTTCAAATTAGGTGTAGTTGAAGCCATGATGAGCAGAAAGTTAGAAATCAGAATTCTCGTGCGAAAAGCAAAGTTGTGCGAAATCAGATTTCGCGTGTAAAGAGGTTTCGCGTGCGAAGTTGTGCTTCGTGCGAAAATCCAAAGATACCCTTTTATGCGAATCGCACAAAAAGGTGAAATAACTGTCTTTGCGAAAACAACACCTTTTCGCGTGCGAGAAATGTCAGATCAAGCGAAAACGTCTGTTTTGTGCTGAAACAGATTACCAACTGTTTGTTCTTGCGAATTTCACCTCCAATTCACTGATTAAGTTTGATCAAACCCATTTTAATCCATTTTTAATGAATTTTAAGTCAATTTTGATCAAAATTAAGCTTAAAGTCCACTAATTAAGTTCAATTAAGTTCTAATCAGTCCAAACTCTCCACAATCGAGCAGCATAACTTTGCCATTTCAGAATCTAAAGTAACCGATGATGAATTCTTCAAAAATCAGGTAGAACTCAATCCAATTCTTCTCCAAATCGTGGTTCAAGAGCCTAATGCTCTGATACCAATTGTAAATCCTTGAAATTCTCCCAGAAATCAAACACACACGATCTCAATCTTGTGAACGCGGAATATAAACAAGATTGGAGTAGAAGAAGAATGAATTGAATCACAACAGAAGATCTTTGATTGATAAACGAAAACCTACAAGAGGTCTTGTGCGATTTCGCACAGATACAGTGATAATGAATGAAAAGCTTAATTACAAAACGAAAACTAGCTATTTATACTAAAACATAGAGTTCTCGCGCGAGATCACTTTTGCGTGGATCATGATTTCGCGCGGCTTCAGTCTTTCGCATGGAGCCTTTCTCGCGTGGTCTGCGACTCGCGTATGACCTGCTTCTCGCGTGGATGCTCCTTTTCGCACAGATCTGTTTTGCCGAGCCTTGTTTATCTCCTACAATTACCTATAATAAAAGAAAGTTTTTTAGATATTAAGCATTCTTATTTTCATTTTTCCGTCTATCTCTCCTAATAAATGATAAAAGTATATATAGTAATTATATTGTTTAAAACATTTTTAAATAAAAAACAGATATTGTAAAATTTTAAAAACTTGATATTATAATGAAAAATACACTTTAATAATATATGACACAAATTATTTTTTTTAAATACGAAGTATTTTAATACCATTTTTTCTAAGTTTCATAACATAATTATTTTTTCAAAATAAAATTACAGAAAGACCAGAATGTTTAAGAAAACAATTAAAAAAAACAATCTTATAAAATAAAATTTTAAAATGATATTATTATTGTTTTTAATTGAACTACTTATTTATTTCTAACTCAAATCATATCTTATTTACAAATATCATTTGTAATTTTGAAATTTTTATTACCAATTATTTTATATATTATTTAATCAACCCGTGTATTACACAGGATACTATACTAGTTAATAATACATTTAAAGAAGGAAGTTATTATTCAATCAAAAGTTATCCTACATTTAATGTTTAAAATTTATAATCACAGGAAATATGGACAAGTTCAAATGGTATTTAATCAATTTAGTAGTTAAATAAAAGTAAATTTATAAATGATAATTGAAAAATATTGGTATGGGATAATAAAAATTTAGATGTTATAAAATATGACACATGACATCTCAAAACCTTTTTGTATCATAATAATTAATAGCTAACTAGTGTTCGGGGGCGTAAAACCGTCAATGTCCACCAACATCGAAAAGCTCATATTAAAAAAAATAAAACCAAAATGAAAAAGTCTAGTTTTTCTCTCGCGCTACGCGGTGAAAATTTGGTCGTTTTTCTTTGTACTATGTAGTGTTAGTGTGTTCATTATCGTTATGGCTTGTTGAAAACTATACAATCGAGTACCGAAATATTTAAATCGTTCCAGCAGCGTTAAACCACACCAAAAATACCAAAACCAACCCACCCAATAATACAAAAACCGCCAAAAAAAATACCTAAAAAAATACCAAAGCCAGCCAACCATCCTAAAAATACAAAAGAACGCCCAAAAAGATGCAAAAAAAATCACGAAAGATGAGTACAACCAAATTATACATTATGTACAACCTGATATACATATCAAAATAATTAAGTAATTAATATTATTGAAATATATTTATGCTCTACTTGAATAATGCTAACGAAAGATATAACTACATTTGTGTACCACCTTAAGCTTTAAACAATGGGAATTCTTTTTAAATTCACATAATAACAAACTAATAAATAATGAAAACTTATACTACTATAATACAAAATCTTGGAATAATTTAGTAACTTTTTATCTTTAAAATACAACATATATAAAGTCATAGTGTATTATGGTTCTCTCTCTATATTTTTTTTCATATTTGTAATTTCTTTGATAACAGTTTTTACTTTTAATATATTTGTTTTAATTTATATTTTACATTTAATATATTTGTTTTAGTTGATATGTATACCTATTAAATATCGTATATTCAGTATTTTATCATAATGATATAATAACGAATTGTTAAATCATGTGTAAATATCAACTATAATTGTGATGTGTCTATGTCATTAAAATCATCAAAACCAATATAACCCAAAAACTACCATTGTGATGTTCTTACATACATTCAAGACCGAACCACACGAATAGATGCGCTCGATTAATATAACATCTATTTTCCGAAGCAGGTTCGCACATTTGCTAGTAAAAAAAGTATAAATTTAATTCCAACAAATGTCTTAATGACTTTAATAAATACATAGTAAATTTAATTCTGTGAATAAAATTATCATAATGGCGAGTTCTAAAAAATCCTTACAATATTAAAACTAGAGTAAATTATCATTTGCATCCCTGATATTTATTCATTTTAACTACTTGCATCCTTACGGTTTCAAAATTGTCATCAGCCCCCTAACGTTTCATTTTTATATCCGTTTGTATCCAAAACCCTAACACCGTTAGTTTTTCCGTTAATTCCTCTATAAAAAGACTAAAATGCCCCTAAGAATTAAATATAAAAATAAAAACCACATCTTCCACATCTTCAAACCCCAATTCAATCCACTGAATCCCCAATTCAACCCACAATCAACCAAATTTCAAACCCTAGATCCGTTCGAGGAACGCCCTGAAGTGGGTTTGTATGGTACGGGCGGCGTCGTGATGGAGGGACGGCGGTGGTGGTGACTGTTTGCGGCGGTGGTGGTGTGGGGGGGCTACGGTGGTGGTGGTGGTAGGGGGCTGCGTTGGTGGTGGTGGTTGGGGGGCTGCGTTGGTGGTGGTGGTTAGGGGGGCTGCGTTGGTAGTGGTGATGGGGGGCTGCGGTGATGGTGGTGATTGGGGGCTGCGGTGGTGATGGTGATAGGAGGCTGCAATGGTGATGGTGATGGGAGGCTGCGGTGGTGGCGGTGATGAGGGGCTGCATTGGTGGTGGTGATGGGGGGCTGCTGTAAAGTCTTTAAAAGCGATCGATTTCACTTCGTTTGAATTGTTGCACTTGATAATACGCGAAGACGGGTGCGCGGTTTGAATTGAATCAACCGAGAGAACAAAACATTCAGCACAAAATCATTGTAATTCAAATCTATATACGTTGTCGAATGATTACAATGAAAATCGATATAAAATCGATCTCACCCGAAGGTGGAAATCACAAACTTGTGATCTGCTCAACATGAGCGAAAACTACACAAAAATAAATTGAGCTCTCGGTTAATTTTGGAATTAATGGCACACACTCCTAGCTGTGCGTACATGCACATATATATATGCATGAGGTTTTCGCACGTATATTTCGCATCCATTCCTTTCAGATGCAATTTGTCTTCTTTCACACTTGTACTTTTCCATTTAAGTTTTCACTTGCATGCATGCATATTGTTGTCAGAAGCATTAAAGATCTTGCACTGCATGCATTAATTCAGCCTCAACTTTTGACTTTTTGTATGTATGCATGACCACAAATCGCATGCATGTGTCAGTAATACAACTTTGTCGCATAGCTTTCTTTCGCATAGCTTTCTTTTGTCGCATGCATGTGCGAATCACATTGCATGTGTTTCCATGAAAATATTTCGCATGCATTATTCAGTTTCGCATGCAACTTCTTTCGCATGCATGCAATTAGTATACTTTTCGCGTGCATGCATGCAGCTTCTCGCGACTTTGTTTTACGCGATCAACAACGATATTGTAATCCAAATATTTTGTCCCTTATAGCTGCGGTGGTGGTGGTGGTGGTGGTGGTGATGGGGGGCTGCGGTGGTGGTGGTGATGGGGATTGCTGATGTTATGGTGATTTGCAGTGGTGGTGGTGGTGATTTGCGGTCCGACACTTGCTCCTCCACGTGGCCACCGGAGCTTCACCTCCGGCCACCGGAGCTTCTTCTCCGACGCCTTCCCACTGCCCTCCCACCGCTGGGAACCAGATCTGTAAGTGCCGCCGGGAACATTCCGGCCAAACCTCATCTCCGGCGAACCAAACCTCTGTAAGTGCGACAGGGAAAGGAGTGGATGGTGGTGGTGAAGTGACGGGAGGAGGGGTGGCTATGGGTGGTGGTGTGGTGGCTAGAGGAGCGGTGGTGGTTGATTGTTAGTGGTGAATGAAGAAGAAGATGCAGTGATGTGCAGATGGTGGTGGAGAGGGAGAGGGAGAGAAGAGTGAGAGAGTGTGTTGGTGAATGAAGAAGATGATTGTGACACCCTACACATATCCCACATCGGCCGTGGACAGGAGAGATTCCTGGTTCATAAGGAATGTCTGGCCTCTAATATCAACAACGCGTTTTGGGCATATTGGTTGTGGATGAGAGGAGAACTCCACAGTTAAGTGTGCTCAGGTGGGAGCGATCCAGGGATGGGTGACCTCCCTGGGAAATTTTCACTCGGGCAACCAAAAGCAAATCCATGAGCTCCTCGTGGGCGAAGCGGACAATATTGTTGGTGTGAGAGGCCGGGTGTTACAGAATGAGATACCATTCTGTGCCGTTCGGTTTGTGGGACATACCTCACCAAGGATGGTGACTTCTCGGGCTCATCGAGGATGATGAGTCCAAACAGGGGGTGCTTGTGACACCCTACACATATCACACATCGGCCGTGGACATGAGAGATTCCTGGTTCATAAGGAATGTCTGGCCTCTAATATCAACAACGCGTTTTGGGCGTATTGGCTGTGGATGAGAGGAGAACTCCATAGTTAAGCGTGCTCAGGTGGGAGCAATCCAGGGATGGGTGACCTCCCTGGGAAGTTTTCACCCGGGCAACCAAAAGCAAATCCGTGGGCTCCTCGTGGGCGAAGCGGATAATATTGTTGGTGTGAGAGGCCGGGTGTTATAATGATGTTGTTAGATTGGTTCAATTTATTTTTTATATTTATTAGGGGTAGTTTAGTCTTTTTAGTAATAACTTTAACAGAAAAACTAAAAGTGTTAGGGGCTGTTTGGTTGGGTCTGACCGAGCCTGGTCAGACGTGAGCGTCTGACTCGGTCAGACCTGGGATGTTTGGTTGCTTGCCTCTTACTGGAGATCACGTCTGACCGGAGCTCCTACCCGGTCAGACCTCAACCATAGTCTGACCTGGTCAGACGTGAAGGTGGAGTGACGGGAGGTGGTGCTTGCGGTGGTGCTTGCGGTGGTGCTTGCGGTGGTGGTCGGCGACGGGCGGTGGTACAGATCTGTGGTGGTCGGCGACTGGCGGTGGTGCTTGCGGTGGTGCTTGCGGTGGCGGTGGTGCTTGCGGTGGCGGTGGTGCTTGCGGTGGTGGTCGGCGGTGGTGGTGCTTGCGGTGGTGGTCGGCGGTGGTGCTTGCGGTGGTGGTGCTTGCGGTGGTGGTCGGCGGTGGTGCTTGCGGTCGGCGGTGGTGCTTGCGGTGGCGAGAACCGAGAGGAGAGAACCGAGAGGTGAGGGAGAAGAAAGTGAGAGGGAGAAGAACCGGTGGCGCTGGTGCTTGCTTGCGGTGGTGCTTGCGATGATGATGATTGGGTTTGTGGTGTTTGTATAAATCAGAGAGAGAAGAAAGTGAGAGAGAGAGAGAGACGAAAGTGAGGGTGGTGGTTGTGGTGTTTGTGGTTTGAGATGATGGTGATTGGGTTTTTATTTTAAAAACTTTCCTTTTTATAACCAAACACAATTATTCGTTCATACCTCTTACTGGTTCATCCAGCACTTATTCAATCAGATGTTGCCAAACAGCCCCTTAGTCAGTTAACCTCAAATGAAGATAAAAATGAAATGACGGATACTCAAATGGAGATAAATTAAAAAGTTAGGGGCAGATGGCAATTTTGAAACAACAAGGATGCAAATGGTTAAAATGAGAAAATGTTAGGGATGTAAATGGTAATTTACTCTTAAAACTAATTGATTAAAGTTTGTTAATGCTTAAATTAGCTAAAGATGTATTTGATAAGTTTCATTGATCCATGATGATTCTGCATGTTGAAAATAAGATGCAGCCAATATATAGCGTCACTAATATTCCCCATCGAGTGATGTGATCAAATCTTAATGAGAAACTAAACAAGTAACTTAAATCACAAGTAAAATGAAAATCAAAAGGGAACCGAAGAACAAAGCCAATGTAGGTGTGCATGAGTTGGTTTTGATGTAAACCATAACCATAACCAAGATTTCTTACTGCACATTTGAGTTTGAACAATACAAGGTTTATTATTTGAAAATTGTATATCTATACTTCTATACTATATAATAAAAGAGTAACTAGGATGTTACGTGTCACTCTCATTTTACTCCTTAAAAAAAATTTCCGTCCAAATTAATATATTATTTTAATCAAGTTTTTTATTTTAAGAAACTCAATTAATAGTAATAATTCATTTTGTTTTAAATTTAATATTTTATATTATCAACTTAATTGTGTAATCATATTGTTTTGATCTATACATATTTTTATAGTTAAATAAGATTCAATTTAAAAAAAACTAAAAAGAAAAAAATATTTATTGATATATTTATTTATTTTAGGTTAGTGTGATTTTAAGACAAATAATTTTAATTTTACATGGATCAATTATATATTATATTATTTAAAAAAGTATTTTGAATATTTATAATTTATAAATGTAATTTTTTATTTTTCATTGTTATAGTAATACGTAATTTAATCATATGAAATATTTATATATTTATGAATTATGTTGTTTTCAGATTTTCAACCCGTGTATTACACGGGTTGCTAAAACTAGTATTATATAAACAACTGACTACTAATTTATTTGTGCATCATGTGTTGTATATTAGCTTTAGTAGGTTGTATTCAATTTTACTTTTTTATCTTTAAATTTACTTTTAGTTCCTATATCTTTACATCTTTTACAATTTTATTTTTACTTTCAATTTTGGTCCACTATACTTTTGATTTATTATAAATTTTTCATTTTACTTTTTGGTCTAATTTTTACGAGTTAACACGCAACAATGTGCTCGTGTGATTCATTATTTTTACGCCTACTTTTTCCCGTTTAAGGGGCCCCTCACAACACGTAAGTTCTAGATCGACTTAGTTGTTTTACGTGCGTGATTCAATGTTACTTTTTCGGTTTTCTTTTTTCATTTTTATTTCCTTTTTAATACGAGTTTTATTTTCTGTTGATGGTCGTTAACGGTTGTATGATATTGATGCTATTTGGGCATAGTTTTATGCCCCCACCGCAATGCGGGGGCTTAATACTAGTTATATATATTTAGCATGTAGAAATTATGTATGATATTAGTTTAATAACAAATATTCAAATAAAACAATATGATATAATCCAAGAATGAAATACAAGTTAATGGGATGACTAATGTTCAACTAAAAACATCACATGTTAAAAAAAAGAAAAAAGTAAAAAAGTAAAAAAAAAAAGAATTGATGACAAGTTCAATATAATGTATCCGATAATGAAGTGAACTAGGTTTTGTGGAGGTTTAATCCCAATCTTCTTCATCTTCTGTAACATCTCGTATATTTACAGCGTGTTAATACTTTTTAAATGTTAAATAATAATAATAATAATAATAATAATAATAATAATAATAATAATAATAATAATACAATAATAATAATAATAATGTTAAATAATAATAATAATAAATAATAATAATGATAATAATAATAATAATAATATTAGTAATAACATTAATAATAATAAAAATAATAATAATAATAATAAAGTCCAGGGATGATTCTTGTAAATTCTGAAACTTTAAAGGAAGTTTTACACATAAAATGTCAAAAGTGAAACCGCATGGACCATTTGTGTCAATATTTAAAACAAACTGCTTTCTCTCTCCCCGCAAATCCGGCGACCGTCCGGCCACCCTCCGGCGGTCCTCCGGCGAGTTCAAACGCCCAAAAATACGCGGTTTCAACCTAAATCAAATGCCCCGACAGGCTCGCGACCAAGATTCGAACCCTATGCACCCCAAAACGCGTTTAATCATTGAATAATTTGGATCCAAAGCTCACCACCTCGAATCCATTTTATTCCCGACCGTTCAACGGTTGGTTAACCCACTCAAACATTAAAAATGACCAAATTAATCCGACACAACGGTTATATAACTATTCCCAATCTAGCAACACACTCAATTGCATCTGAAACAAACTTAAAAACACCCCATTTGATTCATCCTCATCGCGAACCTGCAACTGGGTCAAACACCATTATCCGGGCTTCAATATTCGAAATTGACAGGGGGCTTTTGATCGTGTACACCATTAGAAGCTTTCCCTACAACTAATTTGATTACCATCGTAGTTTGGGTATCTAACCAGTGCTACGTTGGTCGCGGGTTGTTCTTCAAAGTGTGTAACTTCAATTAGTTATCAAACGGGTAATTGTTTACATATACATGCTCGATTTCTCATAGGGAATCAAAGCCCTATGATTATTTGCATTAACATCATCGATTTGATCTCCAATTTGGATCAAATCGAATTAGGGTTCTATCGATTTTGGGGGAGTTTCTTGAAACTGTTTAAAAGAATTTAAAACAGATCCATACCGCGGCTACATGCCTTGGTTTACTGGTTTGAGTGTGGGTGTGTGAGTTGGAGGTACCGGGTTCGAACCCGGCTACCTACAACTATTTTTTTTAATGTTTTTCAAGCTTTAAAAAAATATATAAAAATTTTTAAAAATTATAAAAATAAATTTTATAAACTCTCCTTATTTTAAATGTTACAAAATGATTTTCTGTAAATTTATTTTGTTTAAAAACCTTAATAATATTTATAAATATTATTTATAAATATTATAAATAATTATTTTTATAAAAATGGACACTATAATCATGGAAATTGTAGAAATTATACATCTTATAATTTCACAATTATTTACAAACGTAATTATAGGTCATTTCGTATAAAATATACTTTAACAATTATTAATAAAATATTATCGGATAATACGTTATCGTAATGATATTTAATACAAAGAATATATACAAAATATATTTAAACATTATCAGATATTAAATCTAATTTCATTACTTGTCAAAAACCCCAAATTCTATCTAAAACTCTAATTCACATTAAAACGTTAATCTTATTATAAATCTTAATATGTACTTTTAGGTACCTTGTAAAGGAAATTCGTTGAAACATCGTTTCTAATTCTTATTATCATCATATACTTAATTACCATGTGAGTATTTCTATACCCATTTTATCATTTTTACACTTTTGGGTGAAACATGTTACCTTATAAACGTTGCACTTGTAAACACGTTTGATTCTTGTAAACTTATTGCAATTTACTTGTGTGTTGTGGTTAGTTGAATCTTGTAGCTACCATGTAATGTCGAATACATGTACAATCATTAACTATTGCTAGCCTGGCGACGTCATAGATCTATGGGCCTGACAAGCCTGGTTGGTTGATCCAAGTACACTTAGCTAATCGTATATACTTATAACTTGGTTGATCCAAGTACACGTTTGAAACTTGTAAAACTTTGTCAAAGTTTGATTGTGTATTCTGTCTTACATCCCTAGTTACTTTGTTCTCTAACTTACAACATGAATTGTCATCTTTTATATACTTATATATACGAAACTATAAAATGCTCACCAACATTTTTATGTTGACCTTTAATTTTTAACATGTTTCAGGCAATAGCGTTATGTGGCTGTGAACAATCGTAACTCTCACACTTCGACGATTCCGCCGTCAAGGTTGGAGTGTGACATCTTCAATATAAGCGTCTTAACTTTTTATTTCAGGGAGAAAAATTTAAAATCAAGAAGGCATGCTTTAATATTTAAGTAAAACAAATCATATAATAAAAACTAATAGCATTATTACCTTCTTATATTTTCCTCAAATTATCAATCAAATCTTTTAATTGTACTATGTGTGGGTGAAAATCTTGTAAATCATTGACGTAAACAATAATCAATCTAGTAAACCAATCACCAAATTGTCGATTTTTAGCATAGCAGAGCTAAATTTCTCACCATCAACCAAAGTATCCTCTAAATAAACAAACTCTCACCATCAACCAAAGTTGAAAATAATGTACCTTTTTCTTCTCTCTATCAGTTTATTCATCTTTAGCTTACGATTATTAAACAACGTAACTCCACTAATGTTTTTTTTTAACTTGATCATTGATTTGCCTCACTTTCGTTAGACTCCTCACCATAATTATCAAACCTAAGTAATAACAAAGATAAAACATTTTATTCTGAGCGTCTAAAACAAATGCCATATACAACAGTAAATTTAACGAGATTATCCCAATATTAATCAAAATTTAATTAATTTCATTGACTCTGCCATCTTTTTCTTATTAACATCATTGCTATAGTAACATGCATTTGATAAAGCTCACCAAAAAAAAATGAGCCATCACATATTTAGACCCTAAAGTCTTCTTAATCACACTAAAAAATATTCTCCACTACTTCAGAAATATCCTTTCAAACAACATAAAAAATCATCACTATTGAATTCAATATTAATAAAAGTAAATTAACATACCTTGCATTCTCTCATATAATTAAAATATTGAATAGACGTTCATGTGTCGAAACCTTTGATTTTTTAAATAATTAAATATATTATTTGTTTTCTCTCTTCTTCAAATATTGACGAAGAATCTCTAACAGCTCTTCATCTACATGAACACTTAATCATCGGATTTAACTCTCATACCAAGTGCCCAAGTCTCTCATCTTCTATAACATTAAAGGGTCAATTAATTATCTTTTAGCACAGTTGAGCATGAAAATTTCTACACTTCTTGAGTACTGAACGTGTGAGAAAACAAGCTACCAATATTTTCACCCTAATTTTTAAGCGTAAAACTTGACATGGACTGTTTCTTCTTGTCTACTTGATTGCAAACATGCTTTAAATGATACCCCGAAGAACTCGTACCATTGTTTTTGGAAGCGGCAAACAATAAGGATTTACAACATGTTATTGTAATTAAGCTTGACTCATGATAACTTTTAGATCGTTTAATTCATAAGTGTGAATTATCACTCAGAATATGACACCAAAGCTCGAACAAGAAGGGACTTTCAATTCATTCAATCATAGAACTCGATCGAGATCAAGTGTAAAAAATTTTTGAAAAGATTGAGTATGCCAAGTGGTCTCATTTTAATTTGTTCGAGTTGTTAAACGGAAAAGCGAGTTAATTAATTAGGCATAAAATATTTTACAAAAAATAGTTGGAGTAAGTTGAAAATATTTATAAAAAAAACGGATATGATAATTTGATGGATATCTGTGGGCACATAACATAACATAACATAACATAACATAACATAACATAACATAACATAACATAACATAACATAACATAACATAACATAACATAACATAACATAACATAACATAACATAACATAACATAACATAACATAACATAACATAACATAACATAACATAACATAACATAACATAACATAACATAACATAACATAACATAACATAACATAACATAACATAACATAACATAACATAACATAACATAACATAACATAACATAACATAACATAACATAACATAACATAACATAACATAACATAACATAACATAACATAACATAACATAACATAACATAACATAACATAACATAACATAACATAACATAACATAACATAACATAACATAACATAACATAACATAACATAACATAACATAACATAACATAACATAACATAACATAACATAACATAACATAACATAACATAACATAACATAACATAACATAACATAACATAACATAACATAACATAACATAACATAACATAACATAACATAACATAACATAACATAACATAACATAACATAACATAACATAACATAACATAACATAACATAACATAACATAACATAACATAACATAACATAACATAACATAACATAACATAACATAACATAACATAACATAACATAACATAACATAACATAACATAACATAACATAACATAACATAACATAACATAACATAACATAACATAACATAACATAACATAACATAACATAACATAACATAACATAACATAACATAACATAACATAACATAACATAACATAACATAACATAACATAACATAACATAACATAACATAACATAACATAACATAACATAACATAACATAACATAACATAACATAACATAACATAACATAACATAACATAACATAACATAACATAACATAACATAACATAACATAACATAACATAACATAACATAACATAACATAACATAACATAACATAACATAACATAACATAACATAACATAACATAACATAACATAACATAACATAACATAACATAACATAACATAACATAATAACATAACATAACATAACATAACATAACATAACATAACATAACATAACATAACATAACATAACATAACATAACATAACATAACATAACATAACATAACATAACATAACATAACATAACATAACATAACATAACATAACATAACATAACATAACATAACATAACATAACATAACATAACATAACATAACATAACATAACATAACATAACATAACATAACATAACATAACATAACATAACATAACATAACATAACATAACATAACATAACATAACATAACATAACATAACATAACATAACATAACATAACATAACATAACATAACATAACATAACATAACATAACATAACATAACATAACATAACATAACATAACATAACATACCCAGTAAGTCCCACTCAAGAGCAGGGTCTGGGAGGGGTAGGCGGCGGCGAGTCTTTCCTCTATCTAGTGAGATAGAGAGACTGCTTCCGAAGAGACCCCGACTCGGTAACGAAAACCAAAAACAGTCGCAATCGCAAACATAAAGTAAGTTAGACAACACACAGGTATAAGTCACTTAAATACATAGAAAGCTTGTACATCAAATAAGCAGATAGAATCACGTATAAGGGCATAAATAGGAAGATAGGTGGGCCGCAACAGATCTACGTCTACCCTTCCTGCCCAAGATCTACGTCTACCCTTCCTACCCACCGGTCCCGCTAGAAGTCCTTAATTTTAATTCTACGTCTCCACTCACTCCTATCCTCGATCATGTGCTTAGAGAGGTGCAAGTCTACCATATCTCGCCTAATTATTTCGTCCCAAGTCAACCTAGGTCGACCTCTATTCCTCCTACCCTCTACGGTGATGTTCTCTACTGCTCTAACGGGTGCTACCATCGACCTTCGCTTTACGTGGCCAAACCATCTTAATCTTCCCTCTCTTATCTTATCTGTGATACACGCCACCTCCAGCCTCCGTCGAATCGTGTCGTTTCTTATTCGATCCACTCTGGTGTGTCCACACATCCATCTGAGCATACGCATTTCCGCGACCTATATTTGTCTCTGGTGCGATTTTTTTATGGCCCAACAATCTGTTCCGTATAACATTGCTGGACGTACTGCCACTCTGTAAAGTTTTCCCTTTAATTTTGCTGGGAACCTCTTATCACACAGGATCCCTGATGCTGCTCTCCATTTACACCATCCTGATTACACACGGTGAGATACATCGCTGTGTATCTCTCCGTCCTCCTGTACGTACGAGCCCAGGTATTTGAACGTAGACGTCTGTGGTACCGTCATACCCTGGATGTTGATGTGTATGTCCTCTTCAGGCTCACCACTAAAGTTACAATGCATGTATTCCGTCTTAGAGCGACTTATCGTTAAGCCTCTGTTCTCTAGTGCTGCTCTCCACTGTTCTAGTCTGTCGTTAAGCACCGTTTTAGATTCTGATATTAGGACAATATCATCTGCAAACAGCATGCACCACGGGACAGGCTCTTGTATAGACTTGGTCATCTCATCCAGCACTATTGTGAAGAGAAAAGGGCTTAATGCCGATCCTTGGTGTAGTCCCACTTCCACCGGGGAGAAGTCTGTGTCCCCGACTGGTGCTCGCACACACGTTTTTGCCCCTTCGTACATATCCATTATTATTTTGATATACTTCTCTGGTACCCTTCTGAGTCGTAAACTTTCCCAAATGAGTTGACGCGGCACACTGTCATATGCTTTTTCTAGGTCAATGAATACCATATGAAGGTCCCTTTTCTTTTCTCTATATTTCTCTATTAACCTTCTTATGACGTGTATGGCTTCTGTTGTGGAGCGTCCTGGCATAAATCCAAATTGGTTCACCGTAATCTGAGTTTCTCGTCTAAGCCTCGTGTCAATAACTCTTTCCCATAGTTTCATCGTGTGACTCAATAGCTTTATTCCCCTATAATTTGCACAACATTGGACATCTCCTTTTTTCTTATATATGGGGACTATGAAACTGCTTCTCCATTGCTGTGGCATCCTCCCTGTTTTGAAGATGATGTTAAATAGGTCTGTTAGCCATTGCAGACCCTCGTTTCCCAGGCACTTCCACACTTCAATCGGTATGTTGTCTGGCCCCACCGCCTTAGCCTTTCCCATTTTCTTCAACGCTCTCGTAACTTCGTCGACTGTGATGCTTCTACAGTAACACTTGTTTTGTTGGTGTGGTTGATTTGGTATACTAATCGTAGTTTGTTGGTGAGGGTTCCTTATGTTGAAAAGGTTATCGAAGTAAGTTTTTCATCTCGCCTTGATGTCGTTCTCCTTCAGCAATACTTTCCATCCGCAGCCTTTATAAACTTGACCATTCTCAGGTCTTGTTTTCTACTTTCTCTTGCCCTGGCAATCTTAAAAATTTCATATTCTCCTTCCTTCGTCTCTAGTCGTTTATACATCCTCTCGTACGCTGTGTTCTTTGCCTCTGACACGGCCTTTTTCGCCTCTCGCTTAGCCTCCTTGTATTTATCTTTTAGCTCCGCTCGTTCTTCGTCATTAGTACAGTGAAAAAGGTCTCTGAAACTTTGTTGTTTATTTCTTATCTTCTTCTATACGTTTTCATTCCACCACCAGGCTTCCTTATGACCTACTGTCCTATTTGTTGTAATTCCAAGAGTTTCTTTAGCTGCTTGCATCACTGCTGTTGCCATATCCTCCCACATTTTGTTTGCGTCTTCTTGTGGCCCAGTTTGGATCATAGTTATGACCTTATCTCTAAAGATGGTAATCTTTTCGTCTTTGAGCTGGCCCCATCTGATCGTAGGTCTGATTTTCTTAGTTGGTTGGACGAGTGCTCTCTTCACGCGTAGATCAGCCACCAACATATGATGCTGAGTCACTACCGTCTCTCCCGGGATTGCTTTACAGTCTTTCCACGAGTTACGATCTTCTCCCCTCATCAGCATATAGTCTATCTGAGTGTGTCTTCCGCCGCTGGTAAATGTGATCAGATGCGAATCTCTTTTCTTAAAAAACGAATTTATGATGCCCAGATCATGCGCCAAAGCAAAGTCAAGGATCTCCCTCCCGCCGTTATTCCTCAGACCATACCCAAACCCTCCATGCACCGACGTGAATTGATCATTACCCTTACCGATATGCCCATTAAAATCTCCTCCTATGCATATAGTCTATCTGTGGGCACATGAGGAATATTATTCATGGCATGTTCCTTATGTCATCGTAATGATTTATATGGGACCTTAACAAGAAAGTTGTAAACAAAATAATATTGGTAGATTTATATGTCCATAAGGTGATGTAAGTAAAATAACACAAATGACATCTGGCATGTTTTTATTGTAAGCACATTGAACATTTTAAAAGTTAACAAGAGTTACATATAGTCTAACGATATAAAAGGATGACTCACGCGACAAGAGTTGGGTGATGCCCCAGTTTGCAGTGTTGAAAGTCTAAATTATGGATTCAAGTACAAAACTCAATGTTTTTCCTTGTATGGAGAGATAGTGAAATATTAGATCGACTTAGTGACGGCGATTGATAATAACTTGACATGGTACGTATTGAGGATGTTGTCCTCTCAATACACCTCGATAACAATTGAACGCGATCGAATGTCATGTTTACCCCATATGGAGCTCAAGAGAGTTCTAATCTTTGATTGAAGATAAAAATCATCATGTTAACGATCACCAAGAAGAAATAAGAAGAACATTGGTTTTAAAAGACGTGAGTGCTCCAAGGCACTTAGCTACCAAAAGCCAATTGCAAGCACTAGTGCACTACACATAACACACTATCTTATAATCTCTGAACGTTAAAATTTAAAATAATAAAATGACAGCACTTTTCCTACAACCTAAAAGGTGTTACATACAATATAAAAGCTTTATGTACAACGTACCTAAAAATGGTTAAATAGATCATCTGATAAATATTAAAAAGTAATTACATAAATAGTAGCTGTAGTTGTAGTTTAGTGGAAATCGCATGTTTGAATATTAGTTTTTTAGTAATAACTGGGAGACTTATGTTATAAAATTTGTTGTATTAGGATTAACTTCTGGCACTTTTAACATGATATGTCTAATGTGTCAAGCATGTGAGAGAACTAGTGTCAATTCTTAAATAACATTTCAGTTAACATATAAAACTTCAATTTTCTTCTATGCTTATTTATCTTTTGGACCAACCTAAGATAAACCCAATATATAATTTTATTAAAGATTAAGAGTCAGATTTTAAGAGCCCCAAACACGTACTCGTCTTACCCACTCAAATCTTGACCCATCGGGTCGACCGTGATGGTGTTTAACGTATTAATTGATTCTTACGATATTTGTTATGTTTATGGGGATGGACAATATATATGCTCATACTCTATTACACATTAACATAAGAAAGCTACTTGTGTTCCATTCGTTTGCGTCATTTTCCGACCTCAATGAGTATTTCTATAACATGACATGTTTTTGAAGTCTACCATGTATCACTATTATTGTACTTATCACATTTCTTTCATTATTGTTGTCCTCCAGCTACAATATAAATCCACATCTCCGATATATATTTAATATTTCATCCCTTTCAAAACATTTACTAAATAGTTTATGTTGGTACATTTTTCAAAAGGAAACTTTATACAATAGTAAACAAGTTTTACAAGTATTTTATTAAAGTCAATTAAAACTTTTTTATCTGTTTAAAGTCACTCAAATTTCGTTATGTGTTCGTACGTAATATTTTTATAAATGTTTATTTTTTAAAATTAATTTAGACAAATTATATACATTTTGGTTACCAATAAGTGAAATTTGTTTTTCAATGTATTTGGAATTAGGATGTGATAGTGAGGATGACTTAATACAAAAAGTTCTAAAATTGTTATGTTTAAGTTAAATTAAATAAAAATAATCACTAAATATTAGCCAAAATTTATATATGTTTTAACTGTCTAAATTATTTTAATTTTTTTAAATTTTATAAAAAAAGTTAACATAGGATTGAAATATGTAATGAAAGTTGAATAACTTTAAAAAAATAATAAAAAACTTTATGGGACTTTAACGAAACACTTGATAAAATTACTTGCTATTATGTAAATTTACATTGTTTTAATAAAAATTGACGGTTCGCCGTTAATCACTCTGATTAAGTAGCAGTGGTGCACTACACACTATCTTATAAATATTTTTGCATGCTTTATAACTCTTTCAACATAGAGTAATAATTTATGAAAAAATTACTAAAACGACCAATTGACCAACCCAATTTACCCAAATAACCATTGATCAAAAAAAATACGAAAATGAACCGTTGACTTTGACCCTCGCCTCGGGCGAGGAAAAGTCATAAAACCTCGCCCATGTAGATTAACTTTCCCTCGCCTACGTGTAATTATCCCGCCCACATGTAAAATGTGAATTAAAAAAAGTATTATTTGCGAGGGACACGGTTAACGGGGCGAGGGATTTGACCCCTCCCTCGCTGACTCAACGAAGGCCACAACCATCTAGGCGAGGGATTTGACCCAACCCTCGCCCACGCCTGCCTTTATAAAAATTCTTTTTTTTTGTTTTCATAATCAGATTCTTGCTTGACATCACGTACTATAACTCTCGTTATCCACAGGAATATCATTTAAATCATAATTAAACTTTTCAGTGTCGTTTGTAAAATTTATTTTTTCCTCTTGGACAGCAGAGCTACTACCAATAACATCTGATTCTTCACTGACGAATAATGTAAAATTTTCGTTTTGACCATTAAGAACAACATTCATAAAATATAGTAAATCTTGATCATCAGAAATATCAATAAAATGAGCATAGGTAGACATTTTATACGATAATCATATATAAATTTGAATTCTCAGTTTTGAAGAAATAATATCTTTTAATTCAACCAATGTTATATTACTAGATAAACTAAGAACATGTCTAACACATTTACCTTTTAATGGTAGATATTTTTCAAGACCGTTTACAAAATGCCATTTACCATCACTGCATACTATGATATTAACTGACATTTTTAAAAACTTCAGAGAATTTTAAGAAGAATGGGGAGAAGAATATAAGATTTGTTAAGGGTAAACATGGTATTATACAGGCCAAAATAAAATTACAAAAAATAATTAAATTAAATTTTTAAGTATTTAAAAAATAATAAATAATTACAAATATCGGATTTTTTGATTTAAAAAAATTAATTTTGGGTGAGGAGGGGTATTTTCATAAATATGGGCGAAGGATTCACATAATCCCTCGCTGAGTCAGTGAGGGATTGCAGACACGTCAGCGAGGGATCCACGTGGGCGAGGGATTATGTCATTCCCTCGTGGGGCATATTTTTCGAGGCGAGGGATTCACATATTCCCTCGCTGACTCAGCGAGGGATGACAAGCGGCAGTCTCTGATTGGTTTTTTCTTTTTTAAATTTTCAATTTTGACCGGTTATTTTGGTAATCCATTTTGATCAATTGGTTATTTTGACAATTTTTTTATAATTTATTTATTGTCCTCACAAAACAACTAATTTAAAACTGAAACCAAACGCATTTTGATTGTATCATAAAAACCAAAACATGTATGGGTGGCTCATCAAACAACGAATTTTAAGAAGTATTTTAAGTGTCACGTGGAACATCATGGCTCACTTGTCCACTTCAACCTCGGTTTCATCGATTATATTTTTAATTAATAAGTGACTTTGGTTATATATTTTCAACATTGTTACCAAGGATGTGTAATTTGAGCGAGTTAATATTTAATATGGTTTAAATTTAAAATACACATTAATTGGTTTGTTTTAAAGAAAGATCGTTGAGTGTCCTTTGGTTGAAATGTAAAGTATTTATATTTTTGAATTAGATGTAGTTAAGTTCTTGTCTAAATTGTTGATTTAGTTTAATTTTAAAATTATTTATTAATTATATATCTACTCTTACCGTCTATTTGTAGTTTTATTTATGAGATTGGAAACATGCTTGGAAAAAGAAAAATATTAAAGAACGTTAAGAATTTACACGTCATTTATCTTGTGATTATGAGTTTTGTTTGTGAGTTTATTTCATAGATTAGGTTTAAAGGGTTCGACTGTCATTATATTAGTGTTGATTTCATATTACGCATACTTTTATAAATATAATTTAAACGTTAAGAAAAAACAAAATATTATGCACTATGTATTGATACACACATTAATCATCAAGGCATTTACTTATCAGTTATCATCTTAAAATATTCAATTGTGATTATATACTATTCTGAAATCAACTCAACTTTTAAAACTTGATAAAACTTTGTATGTTTTTTGAGTTAACACTATAAGAAAAATCATTTTTTGTGTCAACATTATTTGCGGCGATATGAGTTTCGTCGCAAAAAATGCACTAAACGACAAAAAGCAAGCGTTTTTTGACTTTTTAATCAAAGTTATTTTTTGCGGCGATATGTTCGTCGCAAAAAACTAAAAAAAAATTACTTTTGTTTTTTTAATATAAATAACTTTTGCGGCGATTATTATTCGTCGCAAAAAACATTTTTAATTTTTTGTAATTAAATAATTATTTTTCAAGGCGGGAATTTTCCCGCTTATTTATTTGCGGCGACTTTCTCGTCGCAAAAGTTAATTTTTTTTATTAAATAATTAATTAGTATTTAATTAATAAACGCAAAAGGTTTATTGCGGCGAAATGTCGCCGCAAAAGGTTTTATCATCTTCTTAAGTCGGGTTTTTTCAAATCTGTTTCACAATTTCACTCCACCAAGGCAAACCGCACTCCACCACCTCTGCTGCCGCCGTCGCCGGTGACCGTCGACCTCACTCCTTCACGTTGACCTTCGATCGACCCCACTCCACCACCTCCATCACTTCGACCTCACTCCGACTCCTTCGGTCGCCCCTTCCCGACTCCACCGTGGCTCCTCCTTCGGTCGACCACCGCCGCTAGTCCACTGCCGTAGCCGCTCCCTTGCACCATAGTCACCACCACCACTTTTAATTTAAGGTAATAATCTTACTCTTTTCTAAATTTTTATGTTAATTTATTATTATTATTTGAAATTAGGATTAGGAAATTTATATGATGAGATGAAAATAGGATGAAGTTTATAGTTTTTCTGTTAATTAATGTATGTATTTTTGTATGTATGTATATGATGACATGTGTGTATTTGTGTATGTATGAAATTAGGGTTAAGAAGTTTATAAGATGAACCTTTAATTTAGTTGAGATGATGAACATGTGTGTATATGAGAATGTATGTATTTGTTGTGTTAATTATGAATGTATTTGTGTATGTATGTATATGTGTATGTATGATGTTTATAGGATGACATGTGTGTATTTATGTATGTATGAAATTAGGGTTAAGAAGTTTATAAGATGAACCTTTAATTTAGTTGAGATGATGAACATGTGTGTATATGAGAATGTATGCAGATGACGCAACTGATGATTCAGATGATGATTTAGACGAATCTAATAATGATTGTGGAGTAGATTCTTATAACACCGATGAATCCGATTGATTTTAATTTTTAATTTTAATCAAATCATGTATTATGTTTGAATTATTATGTTTATTGAATTGTTTTTTTCAATTGTGTGTGTTTAGCTAATGATTTTAAATATTGTATGCAAATATTAATGCTATTTGCGGTATATTTGTATTCTTGTATAATCCTTTTTTACAGACGGCATACGTGGCACGTGAGGATACGTATGGTCGTGGTCCACCTGATGCTGGCCCTCCCGATGATGATCGATCGTGGCAGCCGCCACGACAGTGCAAGGTTAGTGATGACTCCGGTAGCGGTAGCGGGAGAGGTATGACGATTTTTTATACTATTATCTTTTTATACTATTTTAGACTTGTTGCTATATTTGTTGAATTTTGATTTACTTGAATTTGGAGGACAAGGCAAGCGTGGGAAGACCACACTTCAAGGCATGCGCAAGAGAAATCCCCAAGGAAATTTGCTGACAATTGATTTGAGCAAGGTACGCATGACACCTACAAACCTGTTAGCAGGTAGTGCCATATTAGCATATCGTCGCTTCTATACCGATTCAAGCTGTAATTTTTATCAACCCGAACCCGCTGCATACTATGTAAGTAATGTACACACCTTAAATCTTATAAAAGTGAAGTGATATATAACATTGCCATGGATATAACATTTTATTCTTTTTGTAAACTAAACAGGAGCAAATGGTCGCGCTTCAACAACAACACTCAGAATTATCGGAGAAGCAAATTATGCGACAAGTCTTGGGGGAGCGGCCCGGGTGGGAATGTGGCATCGGACCAATGCCAAGCGTGCCTTCACAACCTCCACCTCCACTTCATAGAACAGATCAGCGGATGTTTCACAGGCTGAGGTTGAGGAGATGATATCAATGAGACTAGCAAGCGAACAATAACAATGGCAGTCTCAAATGATGGCAAATATGATGACACAAATGCAGAGTCAAATTCAAACCAAAGTCCAGAACGCCTTGAGGAAAAGTGATCATTCTCAACAAAGTGATGATGAAGATGATGGTGGGTCATCATTTTGATTTGATGTTTGTTATGAATATTTTGAAACATTTTGGATATTTGTTTGTATCACTTGTTTATTCTAAACAATCGTTAGCTTTTATGTTATCGTTTGTAATTGCGATTGATCTGATTGTTGGGATGGTATTATTGACATTAAAAAGCAGGTTTTGTACCCAGAAATACTGGGTGGGTTGCTACGAATGCAGCTGAATTTTAAAAAAAAAATTGTTTTTTGCGGCGATATTTCGTCACAAAAAAGATTAATTAATATTTTATTTATATTTTTTTTCAAATTTAAAAAGAAAATATAAATATATTGCGGCGATTTTTTTGTCGCAAAAAACTTTTTCAGAAATATTTTTCTTTTTTTAAATCCAGGTGGGGTCCACTAATGTTTCGTCGCAAATTTCGTCGCAATAAACCTTTTGCGACCACTAATTTACGGCGACTTAAAAACGACAAGAGATTCGTCGCAATAAACATTTTGCGACGAAAATGGTATATATTACGACGATTTTTATCGCCGTAAAAAATGATATTTCTTGTACGTAAATAATCCACTTGAAACCTAGCTAAGTGTCTTTTTCAAAACCCAATTTTGCAATCCAATTAGAAACCTTTGCAACAAATTCCATATTTTAATATGATGTAAATCATTTTAGTTATAATCTAAAGTATTAAGTATATACTAAATATCATAAAGCATAATCTGAGAATTATGTTTTGGATTTTATAAGTTTCTAACTTATAGATACATATTGTTTTTTTTTATGTTTGCTTTATTACTTGTATATATTTAATAAATAATAGTAATAATAACAACATATTATATAATCTATGAATATAAAAAGGTAATATTATTAAGTGCAAATGGAAAATGCTAAAAAATAAGATAAATTTCTATAAAAAATAATTACAGAAGTCAAAGCCGTAAATTTAATTGAGGTTTGAGAGTTAGAAAAACATATCATCATCCATTTATGACATAATCAAAGTTTAGATCATAAGTAACGAGCAAATATAAATTAAATTAAAGGCCAACGATAACCTCATTTCTTTTTCACACTTGCTTTTCAAAAAGGTGGTGCCGGAAACATTACTCCAACACATTTACTTGCCTTTTCAATTATTTAAATATGAAAGAAAACAAAAAGAGGAATATAAAACACGTTAGTAAGCTATAGAATATTAAAATGGGAAGCATTGTCATTTGCTTATGTTTTAATTCTTTTTTATTTTATAATTTATAGATGCACATGTTAATTATGTAAAAAAATATTCAATAACCAAAATAATAAGCTAGTGATACACGCAAAAGAAAATAATTAATCAATTAAAAAAAATTAAATAAAAAATTCTCAACATAATTATACGTATACCATCTATAGCAAAGACCTTAGCATTCAATATTGTGGGATCGCCTATAAAAGCCATTTACATGACTATCAAGGAGTTCTCGTTGGTTGTTAAGGTATCGATTGGTCCATATACGAAATATAGTCTTAATAAAACAAATGTTACTGGACTACTGATTCGCGGTTACCTCGCCCCAAACATCGTAAGAGGCAACCGACACACGACTCTAAACTATTTGTACAGGAATGGTTCAAACTACTATCTCTATCACACAATCACGTTACACTCAGACCTTGACTTATCACTCCTCAATCATCGTTTTAAGTTAGTCACATACCCGATAAAAATTAAACCCGAATATCCACCGAAAAACCCAAACATGCTACCACCAGATGTTAAGATTGAATATGGTCCCTAATGGTATAAAGTATATAGGGGGAGAGATGCTCTTGAAAGCTAATCCAGAAGAAGGTTATTTCTTCTCCTCCTTCAATTTCTTTCCTTCAAGTCACCACAAAGGTTTTATAGCAATCTTTATTATTCTTCCTATTTTCAAATTTCAAACTTGAAATCTTTTGCTTTTGCAACAGGAAAACATAAACACAACTCAACACAATGGAACATGAACAGCTTCAAACTTCATCTTCTTCACCTTCAATGACATCAAATAATAGCAACAGCAATGGGGAAATCAAACAATCAACACAATCGAAGTTTCCCCTAACGTTTCTTGAAATGGCGGGTGCTTCCGGCGTCGTTCTGTTCTTCGCCGTCGGTCTTGCCGGAGTTTACCTAACTTTGCCGGAATCCGATTACAGTTTCCTTAAGCTTCCAAGAACTATTGAAGATCTTCATATTCTCCGGTATGCAATTTCCCTCATACCCTTTTGTTAATTCACTCTTAAGACCTCGATCTATTGTGTTTTAGATAATGGGATGTAATCAAAATCTGATCTTTTGTTGGTTTCTTGTGATCTTGTGTGCTTGATTTTAGGGTTCTAATGTTCTATCAACAGTTAAATCGATTTAACATCTGTTTATGATTCCTAATCATCTTCAATATTCCCAATCTGAATCACCTGTATAATCATTCTCACATTGATCTGTATCATAACTTTTTTAGATTTAGTGTAAATGAAAGTAATTAAGTAATTAACCACCTTAATTAGTGGTGTTAATGTTTATCCTAAATCATTATCTCGCTTCATTATGTTTACTGGTTCCAAAGGGGGTGTTTGCATGTGTGTGTTGATTTGAAATCTGTTACAGATAATCAGATTGTTTTGAACTTGTGTTTTAACTCCAGAGAGCATCTCGAGAACTACACGAGTGACTACACGATGCAGGTTCTCGTTGGTTACTGCACAGTTTACATCTTTATGCAAACATTTATGATCCCAGGAACCGTGTTCATGTCATTGCTCGCGGGATCTTTGTTTGGGGTGTTCAAAGGTGTAGCTTTGGTGGTCTTTGCAGCCACTGCGGGTGCATCATCGTGCTATTTTTTATCTAAGTTAATCGGGCGGCCTCTTATCTCGTCTCTTTGGCCTGATAAACTTGTTTTCTTCCAAGATCAGGTAAGTGGTGCAGTCAATATGATCAAGTAACTAGCATGTTGATCAATTAGCTTGATAAACTTGACCCGATTAGCGTGTGGTTTCAAGTTATTTTGTTGTTTGCTTAGGTGGCTAAAAGGCGAGGCGGGCTGCTGAATTACATGTTGTTCTTACGGTTGACACCAACATTGCCAAATACGTTTATTAACGTTGCATCACCAATCGTTAATGTGCCATATCATATTTTCTTCTTAGCAACTTCCATCGGGCTCATTCCAGCAGCTTATCTAACAGTCAGGGTATTCTTTTTGGCTAAACTTTATCACCTCTATATGTCTTGTAAAAGTATGTTTATTGATCATATTATTTGACAGGCTGGAATAGCGCTTGGTGAGCTACGGTCGATTGGGGACTTATATGACATACGCTCGATAGGCACCTTGTTTCTCATAGGGCTCGTTTCCATTACACCTACATTGATGACCAACAAGAACAGACCATAGTGTGATGTATAGCTGTACAGATCTGGCATCATGTTTGGATCAAACTCAGGATAGGGTTATGTTAGCCTCAGGGCTGTTAAAGAACCTGTTAAATGTTTTTGACTTGTTTTCTTTTGTAATGAAGTTAAATTTACATTGTCATGATGCAGATTAGTATCATGGCTGTTTTGTAATATCTTTTATGAATGGGTCGATTTCAAATGACAAACCAAACCAGCCATGATCCTATGAACATAAGGTTTAACTTATTAAGGTTTCTTGATCATAAGTAGTGATGGATCAAAGATTTTTCGTCAGCAGACACCAAAACAATTCAAATGGGTCAAGTCAAAAAGAATTTATTAAATCATACAGATAAGCATGCATTCTTGTAAAAATGACAATATGTAAGAATGACAATAAGCAATAAACCAATCTGAATATAGTTTATACAAAGTTTGTTTGCTGTAACATAGTAGCATTCCCAATAAACAAACCTATCTAAATCTTCTAGGTTTCTTGCTTCGACTATCACTCAGTGGTGTACGGTTTTCTGGCTTTCGTTTCATAGCTCCACTGCTGCCGCCATCACCGCCAGTTATGGATGTGTTTGCTGTTGCCTTTCTAGCAGCAACTGCTGGCCTTTTTTGTGAACGCACTTTTCGCTTCACTGCATTTTCACTTCCTGATACAGTACTTCCAGGTTTACCTATTCTTGTGGCAAACTTCTTCTGGCCGCCAGATTTGGTGGCCCGAATCCCCTGGTAAGAGGTGTTGCCGCCCACAGCCGCCTTCTTAGAAGAATTGTAGGTGTCGGGGGTTGATGGTTCCTTCCGTTTAGATGGTGTGGTGTTCGAGTTTGTTTTCATGGCATGAGATAACCTCAACTCCCTGTCTCGAATCTTGAGTTTATGTTTTCTAACGACTGTATTTGCTGCTTCCTGCAAAAAACACAAACCGTTATAACACTTGGTAAATTTGTAATTGGACTTTATCGATGAGTTAATAACACTTGTGACATCTCATGGAAAAAAGTTTCTATATTCATTGCACAGAAAAGTAAAGTTTCTAAATAACTGGTTGTAGATCCTTTGTTCCGTGAATAAATATTGTTTTATATGGTACAGATGAAAAGAGTCAGGACTCGATTAGAAAAATATAAAGGGTATATGCATACCCTTGTCGTAAACAAGACATAAGCAATGCCCTTTCCCATGCTTGTACCAGGATCTCTAACAACTCGAATTGCCTCAATGCAGTCTTTCAGATTATTAAAACCAGTAAACAACTGATAAAGTTCTTCGTCCTGAAAATACAGAAAAATGTATCAAAATTAGTAAATTAAAGGTGGCACTTTTAATCTACTTACTTATGAATGGGCCAGTTTGGATTACAATAATCTCCAACGGGTCAAATGAGTAAAAGCAAAATAATTAGTCGAGGGAACAACTAAAGGGGAGAGTCAAAAGTATCCCCCAAGTCTATCTTTAATGGGAAAATTCCAAAATGCCCTTTTCGCCTCCTCTTTCCGCCAAAATGACCCCCTCATAGATTTATTTTCAAAATGTCCCTCCGGACAAGGCGCTGACGCCTCCACAGATAGATGCCGACACCTTGTGCAGCAGAACCAGTCACAAAGAGACACATGTACATAAGCAAACAAGCGCATGTACTCTGCGGGCAAGCACCCGCACATAGGGACATTTTGAGAAGAAACTTATGAGGGGGACATTTTGAGGGAAAAGAGAAGAAAAAGGACATTTTGAGAATTTTTCAATCTTTAATAGATATAAACTTCTAAATAGCTTTACTCAAAATATTAGATTAGTTTGTTATAACAAAAATTTGTAGTGATATTTATCAAACCAATTATTTCAAACAATTTTGTACAAAAAGCGGTCTCTGAGGCTTTGAGCCAACCGGACCTGTCTCAATAGGTACACAAATTACACATTTTGACATGAATGATGAACCCCTTTAGCCATGTTACCTAAACCGTTCGTTTTGCAGCATCAGTACGAATTAAAATATATGCAAAAGAAATGTACCTTCACATCAAATGGAAGATTGCCAATAAAAACAGTCCTTTTGATGTCATAGAGAGGAGCATTTTCTCCCTTCAATTTCTTGCGAGGTGGACACGCTCTGTCTACATGAATATGATTTCCGCCCACCTTAATAACAAAACCCAACAATAAAATTATTACACTGATCTGCGTTTAGTAGCATTTCAATATTTTATATTCTTTTAAGCCAAAGTATATATGAGATTATGCAAAATGTCATGAAATATGATGTTTTTAGTATCACACCAGAAAAACTATGCATTAGACACAACTCACAAGTCTTCCCCAGAATGAGCATTCTCTAGCTAAATGATATATTTGGTTTAGACTATAAGTCCGTTTTATGCAAGAATAGACAGCTAACTAAAAATTTATAAATACAGTTACAAATTGTAACAAACTGAAATCTTCTAAACAATAAACTATATCCATAAATCATGATAATGATGCATAATCTTAAGGATTTGCCCAACTTTCTATGTAGTAATAATTTCCTAAATCGGAATAGAAACATTATACTTTCAAGAAAGCAACTTACAACTGCCATGTTATGAGACAAAGAAGCTTGGGCCGAATCCTCCATCTTAAAAACAACGTATGCATTAACCCTGTGTTCAACCACATTAACGTTTAATAAAAAAGCCGCTGATTAAACAATTTTCACCCCCAAAATCACACCTCCACCATTGCACATGCATACAATTCTACTTTAAAGAGCTAAAAGAAGCTCAAATATCATCATAATAGGTGCATTCAGATTGAAAATAGAAACATACTGTTAAACTGATTTAACAAAACATATCGAAGACAAATCAATATTAATAAATCTGTTCTATTTATTTATATAACCTGTCAACAGCATCATTGATTTGCTTCTTGATGATAGCACCCTTCCTTGGAGTCTTGTCCTGTAAAAACAACAAATCAAATTAAATGAAACACCCAATTTGTATAAACTCAATTGATGCAAATTCAAGCATAAACAACCCACATCTAATAACGGAACAGATCGAATCCTAATCGATTCTATTTCCCCGAATCGACTAAATTCTCTCAACAAAGTCTTCTTCTTCACCTTAAATGGCAAATTACCAACAAACACAGTTCTTAACAACTTCTCTTCATCATCAAAACCTTCTTTTGGAACAAGCTCCCCTTTATCCAACTCCTTCCTCTTCTCCCCAATCTTTCGATTAACCCCTAAATCATCTTTCAAATCGAAATCAACCCCACCATATCTTCTTTCCTCATACTCTGCCTCAACTTCAGCCCTCTTCCTTTTCTTCTTCTTCTTGTTGGCATCCTCATCGATCACCAAGCTTTTTAAGCTTTCTGAAACAACCCCACTTTCCAATTTCGATTTCTTGACGTCTAATTCGATATCCGAATCATCTTTATCGTTACTGTTGGGTAATTTCTCCTTTCTTTTCCTCTTGCTCAACAGCTTATTGGACGAATCGGGGATGTGGGTGTCTTTATTTTGTGGGCTATCGACGTCTAATCGAAGAACTTGTTGGAGTTTGTGAGATTCATCGGTGAGCTTGCTTCGAAAGGGGTTGGAATCTGAGAAGATTGAAACAGAGGTGGGATCATTGGGTTGTTGGAGGTTACTACCGAAAAGGGATTTGAAGATGTTGTCTGCTGAAGGTGAAGAATTGGGGATTTCAGCTTTGATTTCGTAGGGTTTGTTCCCCATTTCTGAAAGTGGTGGATTGATTTGAGGGTCGAATTAAACCCTAGATCCGTTACGTGACTTGTTCACTTGACTTACGTTAAGAAATATTCAAAGTAGGGACAGAATAATAATGATCACCTTATATCTTTATCAATTACCATGATATAATTTTATGAAATATTACTAATTTACTATTATTTTTAAGAGTTAATCACAAAAGGGTTTCTGTGGTTTATAAATAATAACATATTTAAGCAGTAACGGATCTAAAGAAAAGTTCAAAGGTAACGTAAAATAATTAACGTACATTTACATTAATAAAGAGATCCGAAGAGATATTCATTCAAATCAAATCCATTTGAAATTGAACCCAAAGAATATGAACTTGAGGAAATCATTGACCCAATATCATCATTATTATTAGAACCAATATTCTACTCTTTAAATGTTTTTAAAAAAACTTACTGTAACATCTCGTATTTTATGTAAATTAAAAGTTAGTATCGTTTATTCTTATAAGGACTATTGTTGCCTAATATGAAACTCATGGGTTATTTATGCATGTTGCTTTAAGTTGCCTCTTGATTCTTTAACTTGAAAGTTTATAATGATAATTATTATATAATAAATAATAATAATAATAATAATAATAATAATAATAATAATAATAATAATAATAATAATAATACTAATAATAATAAATAAGTTTTACAAGTTAAAAAGTTAAATGGTGTAAAACTCAATGTTTGATTAGGTTCAAGGGACCTAATTGCAAACTTGGAAACTTTAATTATAAAATTCTTGCATAAAATGTTAACTGGTAAAATCACAGGGACCAAACTTGTAAAACTCAAAAGAAACCAAACCCCCACCCTCTCTCACCCCGTATTTCCAATTGCCGGCCGGCCTAGCCCGGCGCGGCGCCGGCAACACTTAAATCCACCCGAAACCCCTCAATTTCGATACCAAATGATCCCAACCGGTTCACCAACGCATTTCGAACTTAATTATGTTCTTTAATTGAAATAAAACAACCGTTATGAACCTCTAACAAGTCGGGTAACGGTCGCGTTCATCAAACGAGTCGTTCGAGCGTTAATTCATGATTATAACCTAATTAAGCCAACCTAATCAATCATTGAACAAAACCTAAACGGTTACAACTCCCAATTTCATCTAAAACAAACAAAACCTTCGAGTTGAGTTTCCTCCTTGTCGTGAACCTACCCGACTGTCGAACACCACCATATGAGCCTACTAACTACGAATTGATAGAGGGCTTTGAAGCTACCCGAGAAGTTAATTTGATTACCTTCATCGTTTTGATGTCCATTGATTCGTCATAAGTCGCGGCCTGTTCCTACGACGTGTTCACCATCATACCGTTATCTTTCGGGTAATCAAGCACATCAACTTATTCGTTTAAACGTGGGGAATAAAAGCCTCATGGTTTTTAGCATTAACAACAACGTTTTGGCTGTCAATTTTGGCTCAAACGAATCTAGGGTTCATGGGTTTGGGGGAAGTTCATAGTGGTTTGTATTAATTGTTTTTAAGATTTGAATACCAAGTAAAACCGCGGCCACGGCCTTGCTTTACTGGTTCTGCACTCACATTTCCTACTAGAGGTCCTAGGTTCGAACCCGGGCACATATTTTTTAAGACTTTTGGCTTATAAAAAATTATAGAAAAAATTCTAAAAATTATAGAAACAAGTTTTATAAACTTTCTTTATTTTAGAAATTAATTATATATTTTCGGTAGAATTATTCTTGTAAAACCTTTGATGTTTTATTATAAAAATGTATTTACAAATGTTGTAACTAAATATATTTATTTACAAAAAAATGATTTAAAAACTTGTTAAATTTTTAGGACACCATATTATTTTTTGTAAATTTCAAATATTTTTTGTAATTTTACTAAAATTAAATAAAAATGTTTTAATTATAAAACATTTTAGCAAAACTTGTTTGCATAATTTTTAATAAAATGAATTGAAAATAATAATTAGTACATTATTATTGTTTCAAATATTCCTTTCCAATTAAATTTATTAATATAGTAACAAAATTTAGTTATAAACATTTATTAAAAACTATTTCTATAAAAATTTTTTGTTATAATTATTCTTTTCATAACTTTAAATAAAATATAAATTTTGAGGAAATATAAGTTTATTTCATTTGACAAGCCCAAATCCAACTTAGAACCCTAGTCCCCGTTGATTTGTTAAACTCCTTACAATAAAACTTAAATCTTGTAAATATATATAAATTTTAGGTGCATTGTGAGGGACTACGTTGAAACGATGCTTGTTATTATTTTCTTATTAATCATCCAATATATATTTATTTGATCAGGTGAGTATTTTTATACCCCCTTTCCATATTTTCACACTTTGGGTGAAACATGTTACGTTATAATCATTGCACTTGTAAACGTTTGATTCTTGTAAACTTATGGCAATTTAACTGTGTGTTGTGGTTAGTTGAACCTTGTAGCTATCATGTAATGTCGAATATATGTATAATCATTAACTATTGCTAGCCTGGCGACGTCATAGATCTATGGGCCTGACAAGCCTGCTTGGTTGATCCAAGTACACTTAGCTAATCGTATATACTTGTAAACGTTTGAGACTTGTAAAACTTTATCAAGGTATGATTATGCATTCTGTCTTACATCCCTAGTTACTTTGTTCTCTAATTTTCAACATGAATTGCCATCTTTTATATACTTATGTATTGAAACTATGGAAATCTCACCAACATTATTGTTGACCTTTTATTTTTAACATGTTTCAGGAAATGCTAAAGTTTGATTGATATCTTGAAGTGCTTTCACATCTAGGAATGGACCTAGTTAAATAAACGAAATAAATTGAATTATTACATCTTATGTTATGTTATTTACCTTTTTGAGACTTATATTTGTAATAGTACAATTGGCACTTATGATTAATAAATATTTGTGTTATTAATAGCATTATGTGGCTGTGAACGATCTTAACCCTCACACCTCGACGTTTCCGCCGTCAAGGTTGGGGTGTGACAGATTGGTATCAGAGCCCATAACTATAGGGATTTAGGTTATTAGAAATGGTGACCTAGACTATAGCATATGCATGAACCTTATAGAATTACATTTCTATCTTGTAAATTATATGGTTTGCATGCTACATAATGCTTTGCCTTCTTATGTGCAATTTGATGCCTTAGCATAGGATTGCCTAAACTTTTGTTACCTGTCTCCCTAAACTTACCTTTGACTCTTTGACTCTCCCCAAACATGAATCCTCTTAATCTTATTCTCGACGACACGTGGAATCGTATACTTATGCTTATGACTTGTGCTCGGATGAACCCGGGCACCCGAAACCCTAGAAAACGCAGAAGTGAAATCGAGCAAGAAACGGTTCAAACGAGGTTATCTACCTATTAGAAGTAAGTATTCACGATGATAACCAAGATTTGCCGGTGAAAACGCAAGAAAATGAGCGGTTTTGGTGCTAGAATGGTGAAGAAAGTGAAGAAGAAGAAGATGGTGAAGAATGAGGGCTAGGGCTGGAAATGGGGATTATATACCCAGCCCTAGTTTGGTAAAATGTCCCATTTGGTCCCCGCACTTAGCCCCCGAGTTACCAAATTTGTTTCGGTTGAAAACGACGTAAATACGCGCGTTATATTAATTATGGGGAAGCATTTAATGTTGTTTGTATCTCGAATATGTTGTTATTAATGGTGTTTATATTATATAACATACTTCGTTTAGTGATGTCGTCGGTGCTATTCATAAGCGTTTTAGGTGATACGGATACAAATGATGATAATACCACTGAAAAAGAAAATAAACCAAGTATGATATCCACACGAATGGTTTATAAGTGTGAGGAATGATTTTTCTAAGAATAGTTAACGAAGTTCACGCTAAATGACGGACCTTTTTGGTGACGGATGTCACTCAACCGAACCTGTTATAGCTGTGGCGAGCCTGGTCATATTCGTCCGCAATGTCCTCGCAATGCAGGAACCGTACCACCAGCTCGTGGAAGGGCTTTCAACATCAACGTCAATCAAGCTCAAGCCAACAACGACGTGGTGAATGGTACGTCGTTGAACTCCTCTTAAATCGTTTCTTGTCTTATAAAGATTCCTATCTTTGTGTACATCATGCCAATAATAGGTTATTACCAAACAGGTATGTATCTTGTAAATAGTCATTATGCATCTATATTGTTAGATTCGGGTGCGGATAAGAGTTTCGTGTCGTTGAAATTTGAGCCTATACTTTCTAAACCGCGTGTTAATCTGGGAACATCCTTCACGGTCGAAGTCGCCGATGGAAAATCTATTGACATTGACGTCGTAATACGTGATTGCACCTTAAGCCTTAACGAACACGAGTTTTTCATTGACCTTATTCTTATGCAATTGGGAAGCTTTGATGTTATTATCGGCATGGATTGGTTAGCCAAACATCGTGCGGAAATTCTATGCTTCGAGAAGTGCATCCGAATTGCAGGATCGGATTTCGGGTGATCTTTCTCTCAACTCACTTTGAATCAACACTCGGCAAGCGGTCTTTAGGAAGAGTTGATCACAATATAACAAGTAACAAGCAGTAAGAAAATTAACACAGCAAGTAATTTTCAAGGTACTTTTATATATTGCTTCTCAACTCAAAGGATTACAAGACACTTGGACTCAAATCACTTACATAAAGAGTTACAGGGAGAAGATATATATAATACTACCTACAGCCGGATATACTTTGATACCAGCTGGACACCTCTAACCTTACATCTATACTACAAGACTCTAGGTGAGGTCTTTCAGACATTTTGTCTGAAAGTTGGTAGTCAGGACATGTCCCTGACTTACCTTTTGTCACCAACTAAAGTTGGTAACATGTACTAACATAAAAAGGTGAACAGTAGAATAAAGTATGGTAAACAACATGGCTCTTTAGGAAGATGCCATGCTGTATCAGAGGTCTGCAGCGGACTGTCAGGGACCATACTTTTATCTGCTGGACATAGCAATGTCTTCCGAAGGATAAAGTGCTTCGGAAGAATAACTTCTTCCGAAGGCACTTATACTTCGGAAGACTGCTTCTTCCGAGGCTTGGAGTCTTCTTTGTCTTCAGAAGCAGACTTTGTCTTCGGAAGCTCTTTCAGACTTTGTCTTCGGAAGCTCTTTCAGACTTTGTCTTCGGAAGCTCTTTCATCAGACTTTGTCTTCGGAAGATGTCTTCAGCTGTTGTCCTTAGACTCTCGGAAGATCTCTTGTTTGGCTTCGGAAGCCCTTTAATGTAGTACCAAAAGTGACTATGAAGTGAATTTGGTTGCACCAGCCTTATCATGATCCAACAAACTCCCCCTAGGCTGATGCTACCAAAACTTCACTTCCCTCTTCTTCTCAAAGCTCTCAGCACCAAGGAAAGCAGGTGTTTATCAGTGTCTTCATTCTTTCCTGCTGTGATGCTGAGAATCTTGTACAAATCTTTGGTGGACAGAACCTCTACTCTGTCACCTTGGATTATGTGTACCCTTTGTTGTGGCCCTCTGAAAAGAGTTAGTTGATGGGAACTATAGTCATATTCCCATCGAACTATTGGTTCCAATTCAGGACCTTCCACCATCTGTAGAAAGGCTGTGCCTTTGGTGGTTGATCTTTCCTTGTCTTCCACTCTTTTCAGCTTCAACTCTTCTTCAATCTTGGCTCTTCTACTTCGTTCAGCCAAGTGGAGACCGCTGATGTGATTTCTGATGTGTGCAGCAGTCTCAGAGTTGGAGGGATTGGAGAATGGCTTCTCTGCAAGCTCAGCAAGATCAAATCTGCTGAGATGCAGTAGAGAAGTGGCATTGAGCCTGTTGGTTTCACCATTCTCCCTTTCCACAACAAAGTTGTGAGAAGGTTCATCGAACCTCCACTGGATTATTGCATTTCTAGGTCCAGGAGATTGACCAGAAATCCTGTCCTCTTTCCTGGTATCCAGCAGAGTCACCAGTCTTCTTCTTAGTCTCTTCTCCTCAGCATTGAGGGTATCGGAGTTGAGACCAAGAAGTCTTGCAGCATGGCCCAAGGTTTCTCTAGGCAATTCAAGAAATTTGCCTAGAGTGAGGGAGCTTGAAGAGTTATCAACATAGGTGATGTTGATAAGCTCTCCCTCACAGAAGATACTGCTCAAGGTAGTGCAGTTAATGAGCCTTGTCTTGAACTCCTTTATTTCTTCAAAGGAGAGATGTTTAGGAGGCTGAGGGGATGATCTTGGTTGTTGTTGGGTAGGCTTAGGTTTAGTGGTTTTGGGTTGAGTCTTGGGTTTTAGGATGGGTAGTTTGGGTGGTTGAGGTGATGTGGTAGGTTTGGTTAGAGTTGTGGGTTGAGGGGTGAAGGTTTCATCAGTGGGTTCAGGTTTGATGGGAAAAGGGGTTGGTTCTGGTGTGGGTTGTGGCTGTGGTTGAGTGGCTGGGGTGAAAACCATTCCCTTCATCCTCCTGTACATCTCCTTCCTTTTCCCCAAACGGATGTCAGCCTTTATTTCACTGACTATCCGCTGGAGTGTCCTTTCGGACATAGGTCCCACCTGCCTACCAGAGAAGCCATGAGCCCGGAGGTAGTCCTTCATCCAGGCTTTATCAGTTGACTTCTTGGCAGCAATGACCTCCTTCTCTTCCTCCCTCTTCCTCTTCACCTTCAGCTTCTCCCTAGCAGCCTTCTTCCTTTCCTTCTCCATTTGATCCTGCTCTTTGTTGTGGAGCAGCAGGATCATGTCATCATCATGTGGAGACAGTTCAGGAAGACTGAAGCCTCTTGAGAGGAGGAACTTGATCCTAGCCTCTCTCAGCCTCAGGGCTGCCTCCCTCTGCTCTTGTTCTTCCCTCTCCAAGGCCAACCTGGCTTCCTTTTCTTGTTGTAGCCTGGTTGACCTCTCCAAAGTCACCAACTCCTCTAATGGTAGCAGGAGTATTTCCTCATTGGCAGCTCCTAGATTGATGAGCTGGTCAATGAGTGCTGTTCTTCTCCTCTGGTTGATTTCTTCCTGATTGGCTGCAGCTGCTTTAGAACTAGCAGCTAACAGCTTCTCAGTAGGAAACCGACCTTTCTTTTTGGCCTTCTCAATTTTCTCCTCCTCCTGAAGCTCTTCCGCAGTCAACTTTCTTTTGCCTTTGTCTTTGATTGTGCTTGACTGCGGTGGTTCTTGGATGGAGGGTTGTGATTGAGAGAGAAGTTCAGCTGGTGCTTGGGTTGGAGGTATATCAGAAATGTCCTCCCTGCTCACCTCAGATGCAATTTCAGCAATGACATCTGTGATGGTCAGTTCCTCGGACATCTGAAATAGGCCTTCCGCAGCTTCTATTTCGGCCTCGGAAGACTTGTCTTGTTCTTCCGAGGCTTCCATGTAAGCTTCGGAAGCCTCAGCTAGAGCTTCGGAAGATGAGACTACTACAGATTCTGTCCCAACTGTTTCAGTTGCTGGGCCATCAGTCCCCATTTCCCCTTCGAAGCTAATCTCAGGTTCCATGAAGACCTTAGGTTGACCAACTTCCTTCACAGTGGTAGAAGGTGCAGTCAGTCTTTGAAGCTCCTCAGCCCCAAAGTATGCATGTGTGGTGTCGGGGCTGGGCTGTTCTAGGGATGATCTCAATACAAACTGTGTGAACAGTCTGTAGAGATCTTGAAGCATCCTTGAGTCAATCTCCAGAAAGGATTGAGATGACTCAGGTAGGGTAATGATTTGTTGGGTGGAAATGAGTTGGGTCTGTGGTTCCATAGGTGTTTGTCTCTGAACTTTCTCCCCCTTTTTGGTAGCATCATCTTGAGAGATAGATGAGCTAGAGGAAGAAGTCATTGAGACCTGGATTGGTACATGCCTAACAGACCTCTCCGTCTGTTTCTCAGCTAGTTTAGCCTTGAGAGAGTTAATCTCAAGTTGCTGAGTGGCAGTCCTTGATTCTAAGATCTTCACCTGTGATTCCAGGTTGGAGACCTTAGAAAGCAAGTACTGAAGTGTTAGTTGCATACTTCCCTCATCTTCATGAGAAGAATCATGGGGAGATGAGATAACATACCTAGTATGCTCACTCTCACCACCAGATGTGGTTTCTTGGCACCCTGGTTTCCTCTGCTCAGAGTCATCTCTTTCAGAGATGTCAATGGGCAAAGTTGTCGTAGACTCAGTCCTAATTATGTTACCACTGTCCTGAGAGCTCAATGAGAGACTCTGAGTAGTGGCAGCTGAGTCTACATGAGTCCCCTCCACATCAGTGGGACTCACCTCAGTAGCAGGCTTCTGATGGGGGCTAGAGACAAGGGATCCCTCTTGGCTCTGTTGATCTCTTAGTGGGTGTTGTAGATCAACTTCATGGCCATGGAGAGATGTAATCTCTTCATCAGTTCGGAGTAAAAGGTCAGTGAAAGAGAGGGTGGTTAATCCTACTGACCCGGGACCTTGATCAATGTCTACAGGCATTGAGCCTATGGTGGGGCTGTCCCTAGAAAGCTGCACAGGGGAGTGTAGAGACTCACCCTGTGGGCTAAAGGCTTGGGGTTCGGGCTCAGGGGTTTGAGACTGAGGAGGCTCAAAACCCACATTGAGGTCAAATGTGAAGGATGGTGTGACCTCGGACTGAGTGGGAGCCTATGATTCCACTCTAGTCCTTTCGGTGTGAACAGGAGGAGCTTGTTCAATCAGAGTAGATTGAACAAGGGTTCGTTTGGGGCGTCTCTGATATGTGGCTTTGATGGGTAAAGAAGGTTTTGGTATTGTGGTGGATGTTGCTGGTGTGGGTTCATCACCTGTGGGGAGAACAGGGATGTCACCAGGAGCTATGCGCTCTGTCATCTCTGGAGGTAATGGAGTATACCGTCCAGTGAAGTTGGTGGACATCTTCTTCAGTGTCTTGAAGATGGTAGGCCTCATGTGTGGAACAGGAAGAGCAGCTGCGCAGACAAGCTTGCTTGGTTCCATCTCACAGTTGATTATATGTTGAAGAAATCGGGGATACATGAAGAATGTATCCCTGCTGAGATTGGCGATTAGATTGTTCAACACGAATCGTGAGTAGTTGAATCTGAGGCCTCTCACCAACCCATGAACTAGGCATCCTAGTTCATATGGGATTTGATCCCAACCCCCTGATTTGTTGGAGAGGCAGTGCAAAACAATGTGCAGCAGGAATTTCCAGTGGTAAGAGAAGTTGAACTTGTATACGGTAGACCTGCTGACATCGCCTCCATATCCCATGAGGATATAGGTGCCTTCCAATTCTTCCTTGGGGAACTCAGTAGGAGCCCCATCATCGTGAAGCTCGAGATGCTCCCTGATGATCTGTTCATTGATGACCAATTCTTGGCCACAAACTCTGGTTCTCAGGACTCGAACCCCGTTCAGCACTGTAGTTTCTCCGTTGCTCCAAAATTCTGACATATGGTTGGAGTATACGGTTGGGTTAACTGTGAGTGCAGTGAGGTAGGTGGATTCGGTGAGAAAGGTGATGATTTGGGTGAAGTCGGCATCCCTTGACGAGTCAAGTAATGCGACTTGATTGTGCTGAGGGTTTAGCGCCATTGGAGAAAAGGTAAGCTTGAAATTTTGAGTGAGATTGAGGGTTTTACAGTGAAGGGAACAGTTAGGGCTGTAAAGTGGTAAAAGAAGATGAAATTGATAAGTCAAGATTATTTAAAAGGGTGAATGGTGGTAATAGGGTTACTGTTTTGGGGTTACTGTGGATGGTATGGTGGTTTACGGCAGAGAAATGATGATGGCGGCAAGGATGATTTTAAATAATCTGACATTATCAACAAAATCTTTACTTTTTACAGAGTGGGGCCCAAAAGATATCCGTTACATATAAAAACCTTTACTTCCGAGGGTAAAACATTTCCGAAGGTAATTTCTTCCGAGGGTAATTTCTCTTCCGAAGCATGATAGTGCTTCCGAAGGTAAAGTTGTCCTTTGAAGGCACTTTATCTTCCGAAGCAAGGCATTGCTTCCGAGGGTAAAGCTGTCTTTCCGAATGGAGAGTTTTATAAGTTTCGGAAGTAGATCTGATATAGAATCAATCGCTTCTTCCGAGACCAAAAACTCTTCCGAGAAGAAGATTTCCATTGAGGAATTTAGCTTCGGAAGATATTCAAGAATATCTTTCGTGAGTTAGTTCCTCTTCGGAAGGAATTTACACTTGGAATAGTTTAAAGATCTTTTGTAACAGGGCTTAAATTGTATTGACACAAGACATTACTCATTTAAAAAGGTCTTCAAAAGAGGTAGTTATTCAATGTTTATCATCCCAATTGCTGATATGAGATACTTAAATCTTTGTTCATCAAATGCCTTTGTGAACAAATCAGCATATTGTTCATTTGAGTCAACTTTGATTAACTTTATCAGCTGTTTTTCATGAATATCTCTAATGAAATGATACCTGATATCAATGTGTTTTGTCTTGGAGTGCTTCACCGGATTCTCAGTAATGGAGATAGCACTGTTGTTGTCAATATGGATAGGAGTAGTCATGAAGTTGAACCCATAGTCTAACATCTGATTTTGAATCCATAGCAGTTGAGCACAGCAGCTAGCAGCAGCAATGTATTCAGCTTCAGCAGTTGATGTAGAGACACAGGATTGTTTCTTGCATTGCCATGAGATAATCCTTCCACCAAGAAATTGACATCCTCCTGATGTTGATTTCTTGTCAATGTTGCAGCCACCATAGTCACTGTCAGAGTATCCATAGAGATTGAAATCACTATTTCTTGGATACCAGAGACCTAGTTTAGGTGCTCCTTTGAGGTATCTAAGGATTCTCTTTGCAGCAACTAGGTGAGACACCTTTGGAGCAGCCTGATATCTTGCACAGATGCATGTGGCAAACATGATATCAGGTCTACTTGCAGTGAGATACATCAGAGAACCAATAATTGCTCTATACTGATGTTGATCAGTATCCTCCCCCTCAAGGTCAGGGCAAAGATTATGGTTTCTGGGTATGGGTGTCTTGGCTGGTTTACAGTCCTTCATTTCAAATCTTTCTAAGATGTCTGAGACATACTTAGATTGACTTATGAAGAACCCTTCCTTCATCTGTTTCACCTGGATTCCTAAGAAAAAGTCCATTTTTCCCATGGAACTCATCTCAAACTTCTACTTCATAATGCTTTCAAAGTCTTTGCACATTTGGTCGTTTGAAGAACCAAATATGATGTCATCAACATAGACTTGTACAAGCAAAATGTCTTCTCCACTCTTTCTGATGAAAAGAGTCTTGTCAATGGTACCTCTAGTGTATCCATTCTTCAGGAGAAACTGAGACAATGTCTCATACCACAGCCTAGGTGCTTGGTGCAGCCCATATAGAGCTTTATCCAGCTTGCACACATAGTTGGGGTGCTGTGGGTCTTCAAATCCTGGAGGTTGACACACATAGATTTCCCTATCTATATCCCCATATAGAAAAGCACACTTGACATCAAGTTGGTAGACTGTGAAGTTCTTGGATGCAGCATAAGCAAGGAAAATCCTAACTGCCTCAAGTCTTGCAACAGGTGCAAAGACATCAGTATAATCAATTCCTTCCTCCTGGGTGTACCCTTGAACTACTAGTCTTGCCTTGTTCTTGATAATCAAGCCTCTATCATCTTTCTTGTTCCTGAATACCCATTTAGTACCTATGGGTACTTGACCAGATGGTAGTGGGCATAGATTCCAGACCTTTTGTCTTTTGAATTGAAGCAGCTCCTCCTGCATCGATTCAACCCAACTACTATCCTTTAAGGCATCTTCTACCTTCTTTGGTTCCATCTGAGACAGGAAGCATGAGTACAAACAGACATTCCCTTGATGAGTTTATCCTCTTGTTCTCACACCCTCAGAGACATTTCCTATGATGTTCTCAGTTGGATGAGTGTTGTGAATCCTAAGACGAGGAATCACTTCCAATTGCAGAGATAAGTCTAGGTTAGACATATTCTGATCAGGAATTGGATCACTCTGTCCAACTGCTGTTTCAGAGTCATTCAATGAGGACTGATTGAATGATTGAGAAACATCATCAATGGTTGGTTGTGAAGTAGTATTAACAGTTGCCTGTTCCTTCAGAATACCACTTCCCTCAACCTGGTGTTGTAGTGGATCACCTGAGGAACTTTGAGGTTGATCAAGTGATTCACTTGTTGAAGCTTCACTATTTCTGGAGATAGTTACACTGTCAGATCTGTGAATAGTTGAAGCTTGTTGCCCTTCAGCTCTTGGAGAATTTGGAATAGGTCTGGGAAGCTCATATAGTTGACCTGCATCAGCATCAGCATCACTTTGAGCACCTGTTCCAGCTGAAACATTCTCACAAGATGGTTTAGAATAGTTTGGAAACAATTCTAAATCAAAGATATACTCAGGTCCATTCCCCCTAACACAAGGAGTGTGCTCATTAACAACTATGTTGGATGACTTCTCAAATTGTTGATTCTTAATATTGTATACTCTATAAGCTTTGGAGCTAGAAGAGTATCCAATAAAGATAGCATCATCCGACTTCTCAGCAAACTTTGCCAAGTTGTCCTTTGTGTTAAGTATGGTACACCTGCAGCCAAAGGACCTTAGAAAGCCAATGAACGGTGGCCTCTTGTTCCATAACTCATAAGGGGTTTTTCCATGGGGCTTAACTACAAGAACCCTGTTCTGCACATAGCATGCAGTGCTGACTGCCTCTGCCCAGAATGTTAGAGGCAGCTTTGAATCAGCTAACATGGTCCGAGCAGCCTCAATAAGTGTCCTGTTCCTCCTCTCAGCAACACCATTTTGTTGAGGAGTTCTGGGAGCACTATATTGTCTGGCAATCCCTTTTGAGTCACAGAATGAGTCAAGAACAAGTTCTTAAACTCAGTCCCTTGATCACTTCTAATAATCTTAACCTTGTGATCAATTTGATTTTCTATTTTAAGAATAAAAGATTTTAAAGTTTCAGCAGTTTCATCTTTACTTCTTAAAAAGAATACCCATGTAAATCTTGTAAAATCATCAACGATCACAAGGCAGTATGATTTCCTTCCAATGCTCATTATACTTGTGGGACCAAAAAGATCCATGTGCAATAAGTGTAATGGAGTAGTGATAGAGTTAACACATTTGGATTTATGAGATGATCTGTGTTGTTTCCCTTTCAGGCATGCAACACAGTTATCTTTGCAGAAAAATTCCTTTTTAGGCAAACCATGTACCAAGTTATTTTTAGACAATTTATTCATTGTTTTAAAATTCACATGACACATGCGTTTATGCCATAGTGTTGACTCATCACTATCAGCTTTGGAAAGAAAGCATGATACTTCACCCATAGGAGAAGCATTGTTCATATCCAGCTTGTACATATCCCCTTTCCTGGGAGATCTGAGAAGCACCAATTCCGGAGGAATTGTCATCCCTGGTTTGAGGATAATGCACTCATGTTCTGTGAAAAGCATCTGATGCTTCTGATCACAGAATTGAGAAACACTTAACAGATTGTGTTCAAGTTGTTTGACAAAGTGAACTTTGTCAATGTTTATTCTGCCATTGGATATACTTCCTCTGCCAGAAATATATCCTCCGGCCTCACCTCCAAATTGGACAGGCCCTCCATCAAAGTTCTGGAATTGTTGAAGGAGAGATCTGTTCCCTGTCATGTGCCTGGAGCATCCACTATCTACAATCCAGATGTTGTTGTTCTTGTCAAATGGATGTCCCTGCACATAAGATGAGATGGTTAGTTTTGTTTGGAAGCCCAAGCCTTACAGGTCTCGGGCTCTTCCAAAGATAGTGACATAATTGAACCGAAAGATATGCAATGGGGTTCAATAGAGGTCATTGTTGAAGAAGAGGTCTGGGCTGCAGCATCTTCCTTGATCTTCCAATCCATCCTTTGGTTGATCTTTGAGGATGAGCTTGTTGAAGCTTTTGCAGCATGGTCTTCTTCCGAAGCTTCTCTCTTTTCGGAAGAAGCCTTCACCACCTTTTCTTCCGAAGTAGTCTTCTTCTGAGATGGTTTCAAGGGAGCCTTCTTGTTCTTCCGAACCTTAGAAGGTTTGGCTTCCGAAGCCACTTTCCCTTCGGAAGAAGCAGTTTCTTCCGAAAGCAACTTGGCTTCCGAGACCAACTTTCCCTTTTTCATCATTTGGACCTTTTGAAGTGGTCCAACTGAGAAGCCTTCTCTGACTACTTCTTTTCTAACATTATTTGCATAATGTGTGCTTGCTGGATTATAGTAACAATCTTTAGCCATGTGGTTGTGCAAACCACACATTATGCATGCAATGTTAGTCTTCTGGGAATTTACAAGTTGCTGTTTCTTGGGTTTCTTCTCTTCATCAGCAACTTTCCCTTTTAACTTCTGATTCTTCAGTAGGACAGGAGTGCTGGTACTACACTCCTTTCCTGAATCAGGAGTACCTACCACTTGAAATCCGGCAGAAATAAAGACACCCTTTTGCTTAGGGTCAAACTTAAGCTTGGACTCTGCAACCTTCTTAGCAGTCCTTCTAGCAGCTTTAGCTCTGCTTCTTCTTGCCTTGGTGGTCAGGATTTGGTCATCACAGGTGGAGATGGGTGTATCCTCCTGTTTCTCCCCTGTGGAGGCCACTATTTTTACTTCATCCTCTAGTTCCAATGGAGAAGGGTCAGCAGTTGGAACCTCTCGCTCTTCAGTACCACATCTAGGTAGTCTAATAGACTCATAAGAGTGTGGTGGAGCTATTTCACTGGTTCCCAACCCTTCTTTGTTTTGATAAAACATTTTGGAATGGGAGGTTGATGCAAGAATAGTTTGGAAGCTTTGCTCAGCAATGGCTTGCTTCCTGGCCTGAGCCTCAGCTGTGACTAACTGGGCTTGAACTTCAGAAAGTTTGGAGATCAGATCTTTGATTTGAGTCTTGTAGTTAGTCTTTTCATGTTTTAAAAGAGACACAGTTTTCTCTAACTCATCAATTTTCTTTTGATAGTCAGATTCAGCTCTTTTAAAGTCAGATTTTAGCACATTTAAAGACTCAACCTCAGATCTGATTTCCGAAATGTAATCCTTATACAATTTAACTTTAGCAATACAGGCAGCAGTACAAAGATGTTCATATACCTGATCATCATCTGTTCCGGCCATGAGTGCTTGAGCGGGAGTCACATCCTGTACCATGAAGCTCCAGTCAACTTCTTGAGCAACAACAGCTGTTTCAGTTGACTTTTCTTCATGCTTGGGAGCAGTGGGATGTGTGGAGGCCTGTGGGGTTCCCGGGTTGTTCTTGGGAGCCTTGCATTCCCTAGCAAAGTGACCAAGTTGATTGCAGTTGTAGCACCTTGCTTTGCTCTTATCAAACCCAAACTTGCTGTTGACTGGGTTTTGAGGGAATTGCCTTCCAGTTCTCTTGAAGAACTTCTTCGCTCTGTAAGTTAAAAGAGCCATCTGCTGGACAATGTCCATGTACTCCACATCATCTGGATTGAAGCACTCAAGATCATCAAAGCAATATTGAAAATCACCAGAGTGTCCACTTCCAGAGACGAAGGCACAACTATCCTGAAAGGAGTTGTGTTGAACCTTTTGAGACTTTGGAGTCTCAGGTAGAGTGATGAAGGGTCCAGTATGTGAGTTGTCAGGGTAGCATAGCAACTGATGTTGTGGTTCCATGCTTTCCCTTTCAACCACATGAAGGGCTGAACTCTGTTGGTTATTGGAGTGGTCAGAGGAGTTCTGCATGTTCATCTCCATCTGAAATGCACTTAGGATACCATACAACTCTGTGAGAGAAAGAGTCTTAAGGTCCGAAGTTCTCTTGATGACAACACAGTAGTGAGTCCATAACTTAGGAAGAGAAGACATGAACTTCCTAACTATGTCTCTGTTCTCAAGAGCTACTCCAATATCCGCCAGAGTATCTACTAGCTCAACATACCTGAAGTATTGTTGAGTCAAGGTCTCACCAGCCTTGAAAGTAAAGTTCTCAAACTGCTGCTTCAAGAGATCTTTCTTATTCTCTTGAGTTTCCTTGGATCCCTCATACATCAACTTCAATGCTTCCCATAAATCTTTAGCAGTCTTGCACTTCTTGAAGCGTCTGTAGACGGAGTTGGGGAGAGCAGTTTGGAGACAAGTCATAGCCCTTTGATCTAGCTCTATTCTCTTCCTATCTTCTTCTGAGTAATCATCAACATCTTTTGGAATGATGCGATTACCAGTGGCAGATGTAGTGCTTGGTATGAAGGGACCATTGACAATGGAGTCCCACATCCTTGAGTCTTGACACTTGATGAAGCCTTCCATCCTGATACACCATGTGTCAAAGTCTTCAGGGGTGATCATAGGGGACTTGGTCAAGGTACCAGTTTCCATATCAGCCTTGGAGAGAGCAGCCATTTGAGTAAGTGGATTGTGGTGAGGAGTGAAAAACAGGTTGATTAGGATGGTAAGATCTCACAATCAAGAGCCTGGAGCTCTGATACCAATTACAGGATCGGATTTCGGGTGATCTTTCTCTCAACTCACTTTGAATCAACACTCGGCAAGCGGTCTTTAGGAAGAGTTGATCACAATATAACAAGTAACAAGCAGTAAGAAAATTAACACAGCAAGTAATTTTCAAGGTACTTTTATATATTGCTTCTCAACTCAAAGGATTACAAGACACTTGGACTCAAATCACTTACATAAAGAGTTACAGGGAGAAGATATATATAATACTACCTACAGCCGGATATACTTTGATACCAGCTGGACACCTCTAACCTTACATCTATACTACAAGACTCTAGGTGAGGTCTTTCAGACATTTTGTCTGAAAGTTGGTAGTCAGGACATGTCCCTGACTTGCCTTTTGTCACCAACTAAAGTTGGTAACATGTACTAACATAAAAAGGTGAACAGTAGAATAAAGTATGGTCAACAACATGGCTCTTTAGGAAGATGCCATGCTGTATCAGAGGTCTGCAGCGGACTGTCAGGGACCATACTTTTATCTGCTGGACATAGCAATGTCTTCCGAAGGATAAAGTGCTTCGGAAGAATAACTTCTTCCGAAGGCACTTATACTTCGGAAGACTGCTTCTTCCGAGGCTTGGAGTCTTCTTTGTCTTCGGAAGCAGACTTTGTCTTCGGAAGCAGACTTTGTCTTCGGAAGCTCTTTCAGACTTTGTCTTCGGAAGCTCTTTCATCAGACTTTGTCTTCGGAAGATGTCTTCAGCTGTTGTCCTTAGACTCTCGGAAGATCTCTTGTTTGGCTTCGGAAGCCCTTTAATGTAGTACCAAAAGTGACTATGAAGTGAATTTGGTTGCACCAGCCTTATCATGATCCAACAAATCCTTTACCGACTGGTGATATTTTGAAAGTCTTTGGAGAGAAATCATCACAACGACTCAAACTTATGTCTTGCATCAAGGCCCGCAAGTGCTTAAGTAATAACTACATGGCTTTCATGGCGTATGTAGTTAATACGAAAGCCAAGGGTAAGGAACTGAAAGACATTCCTGTCGTGCGGGACTTTCCCGAGGTTTTTCCCGAGGATCTTAAGGGGCTACCTCCCGTGCGAGAAGTTGAGTTCAAGATTGACTTATTCCCTGGTGCAAACCCCGTGGCTAAATCACTTTATCGTCTTGCACCATCTGAAATACAAGAACTAGCTAGTAAACTGCAAGAGTTGACCGATAAGGGTTTCATTCACCCTAGTTCATCACCGTGGGGTGCACCTGTACTGTTTGTGAAGAAGAAGGATTGTTCATTTCGTATGTGCATCGATTACCGAGAACTCAACAAGCTTACTATCAAAAACCGATACCCTCTCCCTCGAATCGATGATCTCTTCGACCAACTTCAAGGAGCAACTCAATTCTCAAAGATCGATCTGCGTTCTGGGTATCATCAACTACGTGTTCACAATGATGACATTCCAAAGACCGCTTTTCGTACTCGATATGGACACTACGAGTTCATGGTTATGCCTTTTGGCTTGACCAATGCACCTGTCGTGTTCATGGATCTCATGAATCAAGTATGTAAACCATATTTGGATAAGTTTGTGATCGTGTTCATTGATGACATTCTTATTTATTCCAAGACGAAAATCGATCACGAGACGCACTTGCGACAAGTTCTTGGACTCTTGAAGAAGGAGCAATTATACGCCAAGTTTTCCAAGTGTGAATTCTGGTTAGAAGAGGTTCAATTCTTAGGGCATGTGGTGAATAGCCAAGGAATTCACGTCGATCCTGCAAAAATTGAAGCCGTGAAGAATTGGTGTGTTCCCACAACCCCAACTGAGGTTCGTTCTTTTCTGGGCTTAGCGGGATATTACCGTAGGTTTATAGCAAATTTTTCGAAGATTGCTAAACCATTAACGGCGTTAACCCAAAAGAACCGACTTTTTGAATGGGGATCCGAACAAGAGGAGGCTTTCGAAACATTGAAACGCAAGTTGTGTAACGCTCCTATTCTAACACTTCCCGATGGGAATGATGACTTTACCGTGTATTGCGATGCTTCAAATCAAGGTCTTGGTTGTGTTCTCATGCAACAAGGCAAAGTCATAGCATACGGATCGAGGCAATTGAAGGTTCATGAAGTAAACTACACAACCCATGATCTTGAACTTGGTGTCGTGGTTTTCGCTTTGAAGATCTGGCGACACTATCTTTATGGGACGCAATGCATAGTCTACACCGATCATAAGAGTCCACAACACGTGTTCAACCAAAAGGATCTTAACATGAGACAAAGACGTTGGATTGAGTTGATTAGCGACTACGACTGTGACATTCGCTATCACCCTGGTAAGGCGAATGTTGTAGCCGACGCGCTGAGTCGCAAGGTCCACAACAAAACTGTCTCCACTCAAGAAATCCGAGATCGAAGGCAATGGTTTGACACGTTAAGGGAATTTGATACCGAGATTCATGTGGATGTTAACGAGGCTACTATCATGCTTTAAAATATAAGGATTGATAGTCATCTCGAGTTATGCATTCGCGAGGCTCAACAAGCAGCAATAACCGACCAAGGAAAAGATGAAGATTTGGTGTCTAACATTCGGTCACAACTGGAGACAAAACCGAACGGCTTGTGGTACTTCTTAAATCGACTTTGGATCCCTAATTGTGATAATCTTCGTCACTTCATTATGAACAAAACTCATCAAACCCGATATTCTATACATCCTGGCTCCGATAAGATGTACATGGACTTGCGTAGTCAATATTGGTGGCCTAGAATGAAGAAAGATATTGCGACTTATGTTTCCAAGTGTCTCACGTGTGCAAGAGCCAAAGCTGAGCATCAACGACCAAGTGGTTTACTTGAACAACCCGAAATCCCTATGTGGAAATGGGAACATATATCCATGGATTTCATAACCAAGTTACCTCGTACTCCTCGTGGTCATGATAGTATATGGGTGATTGTTGACTGTTTGACCAAAACGGCACACTTCATACCAATACGAGACACTTACAAAGTTTCGAGGCTGGCCCGTATCTACATTAATGAAATTGTTAGTCGTCATGATGTGCCATTGCACATTATTTCCGATCGAGATGCTCGTTTCACTACTCACTTTTGGTCGTCTATGCAAGAACTCTTGGGTACTCAATTGGATTTAAGTACGGCTTACCATCCTCAAACTGATGGTCAAACTGAACGAATAATCTAAACCCTTGAGGATTTGCTATGACTATGTGTCCTTGATTTTGGTGGTGATTGGGATACGCATTTATCGCTCACGGAATTTTCGTATAACAATAGTTATCACTCGAGTATCAAGATGGCACCATTCGAAGCACTTTATGGTCATAAGTGTCGTTCCCCAATCTGCTGGACTGACATTGGTGAAAATTTCATCACTGGTCCTGAACTTATACAAGAAACGACCGATAAAGTTTCCACAATCCGCAAGAACCTTGAAGTGGCAAGAAATTTTCAAAAGAGCTATGCCGATAAGTAGCGTAAGCCGTTGGAGTTCTAAGTTGTTGATATGGTTCTTCTTAAGCTTTCACCGTGGAAAGGTGTTGTTTGTTTTGGAAAGAAGGGTAAATTAGCTCCAAGATTTGTAGGACCTTTCAAAATCTTGAAAAGGGTTGGGAAAGTGGCTTACAAACTGGAATTACCTTCCGACCTTAGTGGAGTTCATCCTGTGTTCCATGTCTCAAAATTAAGAAAGTGTTTGACCGACGAGGGTCTGCATGTTCCACTGGAAGACATCCAAATCGACGAGTCATTTTACTTTGTTGAGAAACCTGTTGAAATTATGGATCGCATTATGAAGAAAACGAGAACTACAACTACTCCAATTGTCAAGGTTCGTTGGGAGAATAAGTGTGGAGCTGAGTTTACTTGGGAGCGTGAGGACCATATGAAGACAAAATACCCGCATTTGTTCGCTTAGTTTATTTTTAATTTTGGGACGGAATTCTTTTAAATTAGGGAGACTGTAACATCTCGTATTTTATGTTAATTAAAAGTTAGTATCGTTTATTCTTGTAAGGACTATTGTTGCCTAATATGAAACTCATGGGTTATTTAGCATGTTGCTTTAAGTTGCCTCTTGATTCTTTAACTTCAAAGTTTATAATGATAATTATTATATAATAAATAATACTAATACTACTACTACTACTAATAATAATAATAATAATAATAATAATAATAATAATAATAATAATAATAATAATAATAATAATAATAATAATAATAATAAATAAGTTTTACAAGTTAAAAAGTTAAATGCTGTAAAACTCAATGTTTGATTAGGTTCAAGAGACCTAATTGCAAACTTGGAAACTTTAATTATAAAATTCTTACATAAAATGTTAACTGGTAAAACTACAGGGACCAAACTTGTAAAACTCAAAAGAAACCAAACCCCCACCCTCTCTCACCCCGTATTTCCAATCGCCGGCCGGCCAAGCCCGGCGCGGCGCCGGCGACCCTTAAATCCACCCGAAACCACTCAATTTCGATACCAAATGATCCCAACCGGTTCACCAACACATTTCGAACTTAATTATGTTCTTTAATTGAAATTAAACAACCGTTATGAACCTCTAACAAGTCGGGTAACGGTCGCATTCATCAAACGAGCCGTTCGAGCGTTAATTCATGAATATAACCTAATTAAGCCAACCTAATCAATCATTGAACAAAACCTAAACTGTTACAACTCCCAATTTCATCTAAAACAAACAAAACCTTCGAGTCGAGTTTCCTCCTTGTCGTGAACCTACCCGACTGTCGAACACCACCATATGAGCCTACTAACCACGAATTGATAGAGGGCTTTGCATCTTGAACATTGTTTGAAGTTACCCGAGAAGTTAATTTGATTACCTTCATCGTTTTGATGTCCATTGATTCGTCATAAGTCGCGGCATGTTCCTACGACGTGTTCACCATCATACCGCTATCTTTCGGGTAATCAAGCACATCAACTTATTCGTTTAAACGTGGGGAATAAAAGCCCCATGGTTTTTAAGTTTAACAACAACGTTTTGGCTGTCAATTTTGGCTCAAATGAATCTTGGGTTCATGGGTTTGGGGGAAGTTCATAGTGGTTTGTATTAATTGTTTTTAAGATTTGAATACCAAGTAAAACCGCGGCCAGGCCTTGCTTTATTGGTTCTGCACTCACATTTCCTACTAGAGGTCCCGGGTTCGAACCCGGGCAACCTCACATATTTTTTTAAGACTTTTGGCTTATAAAAAAATTATAGAAAAAATTCTAAAAATTATAGAAACACGTTTTGTAAACTTTTTTTATTTTAGAAATTAATTAAATATTTTCGGTAGAATTATTCTTGTAAAACCTTTGATGTTTTATTATAAAAATGTATTTACCAATGTTATAACTAAATATATTTATTTACAAAAAAATGATTTAAAAACTTGTTAAATTTTTAGGACACCATATTATTTTCTGTAAATTTCAAATATTTTCTGTAATTTTTCTAAAATTAAATAAAAATGTTTTAATTATAAAACATTTTAGCAAAACTTGTTTGCATAATTCTTAATAAAATGAATTGAAAATAATAATTAGTACATTATTATTGTTTCAAATATTCCTTTCTATTTAAATTTATTAATATAGTAACAAAGTTTAGTTATAAACATTTATTAAAAACTGTTTATATAAAATTTTTTTGTTATAATTGTTCTTTTCATAACTTTGAATATAAAATA
>CM044011.1:14773611-14906111 GCA_024085815.1 Flaveria linearis
ACTGAATATGCAAGCTAACAACTTTGAGATCAAGTCAAGCACAATTCAAATGATCCAAAACAATTGTCAATTTGATGGTCGTCCGGATGATGATCCAAACTTTCACCTTGCAAACTTTCTTTAGATATGTGATACCTTCAAGATTAATGGAGTTAGTGATGATGCAATTAGACTCCGATTATTCTCTTTCTCATTACGTGATAGAGCAAAGCAATGGTTGAACACACTTCCTGTTGGTTCCATCACCACTTGGAATCAAATGGCTGAAAAATTTCTCTTGAAGTATTTTCCACCATCGAAAACCGCTAGATTAAGGAACTTGATCACATCATTCATGCAAGATGAAGGAGAATCACTATATGAAGCATGGGAAAGGTACAAAGATTCAATGAGGAAGTGTCCACACCATGGATTGGAACCTTGGTTTCAAATCCAAACATTTTACAACGGGTTATGTCCGGAAAGTCGTCAGATTATTGATGCATCTTCACGAGGTGCATTTTGGGATAGAACACCCGAGGAGGCACATGAGTTGATTGAAGATTTGGCTAACAACAGTTGTTCATGGCAAGCTCCAAGAACAAGGCAACCCAGACAGGGTGTTCATCAAGTTGATACATATCATTATTTATCTGCACAAGTTGAAGCACTTACAAATCGAATGAATCAAATGCAGGTAAACAGGGCCCAAGTAGTTTGTGATATGTGTGGGGGACCACATATGAGTTCGGATTGGCAACAAAGGGAAATGTTCAACCCTCCGGAGCAAGTTGATTATATGGGAAGTCAAGTTCGTCCTCAAAATAACCCATATAGTAACACATATAATGCGGGTTGGAAAAATCATCCAAATTTTAGTTGGAAGGCAAGTGGTAGTAACCAACCCTCGGGATTTCAACCAAGACCAACATATCAAAACCATCAACAACAAGGCTATCAACCGTATCAACAACAAACTCATAATCAATTCCGCTCCTAAAATCAAAATCATTATCAACAATTCCAACATCAAGGATCAAGTAGTGGTTCACAACCAGAAAAGAAACCCAATTTGGAAGAGATGGTGGCACAATTTCTATCTACAGCCGAAAGTCGTCATCAAAGTTCGGAAGCTCGTCACCAACAACACGAGATGGAATTGAGAAACCATCGAGCCACAATGCAAAGTATAGAAGCTCAAGTGGGAGAAATTTCAAGGCAATTATCCGAAAGGCAACATGGTGGTCTTCCGAGTAACACCGAGCCTAATCCTAAAGCTCATGTGAAGGCGGTCACGACTAGAAGTGGCAAGACCACTCATTCGTATAACTTAGCTTCTACATCCGAGCCAATTGGTGAAGAGGTAGTTGAGGTTCAAGACGAGGTGCAACATACTAGGCAAAGCCCATCAAGTACCGCACAAGTCAAAGAACCATTGAGAGTTTACAAGCCCACTATTCCTTATCCCGGTAGATTGAAAAGGAAAAGATGGAAGAACAATATGGTAAATTTCTTGAACTTTTTAAGCAATTGCATATTAACTTACCATTTGTTGAAGCTTTATCACAGATGCCAAAGTATGCCAAGTTTCTTAAAGACATTCTAACAAACAAGAAGAAACTCGAGGAGCTTTCGCATGTGACGTTGAATAAAGAATGCTCGGCGGTTTTGCAAAACAAGCTACCGAAGAAAATGACCGATCCAGGGAGTTTTACTATTCCTTGTTTAATTGGTAGTTTATCTGTTAGCAATGCATTGGCCGACTTAGGTGCTAGCATCAATTTGATGCCCTACTCGGTATTTGCAAAATTAGACCTAGGTGAGCCTAGACCGACCCGAATGAGCATCCAACTTGCCGATCGATCTGTAAAGTACCCTAGAGGCATAGTTGAGAACATGTTGGTTAAAATTGATAAATTTGTGTTTCCGGTTGATTTTCTAATTCTTGACATGGATGAAGATAAAAATGTACCACTTATCTTAGGTCGCCCATTCTTAGCTACCTCTAGAGCCTTAATTGATGTATGCGATGGTAAATTAACTCTAAGGGTAGATGAAGAAGAGGTAGTCTTTGATATTAAAAATTCCATGCAACATTCACAAAATCATGATGATTCATTATATTTTATTGATACTATTGACTCATATGTGGATCATTATCTGCAGGAAAGTTGTGAACAAAATGCTTTGGACACACAATTGCTTGATGGGGAGAACTTTGACATTTGTCACGTGCAAGTTGTTGATGAGTTAGCTTGCTCGTTAACCAATGAACCATCCTCAAGTCCAAAAGTATTTGAAGTATCGGAAAGAGATGAAGCAAATAAGGCTAAACCATCTGTTGAGGAACCACCATCATTGGAACTTAAGGAGCTACCATCTCATTTGGAGTATGCCTACTTGGATGAGGATTCCAAATTACCCGTCATTATCGCTTCCGATTTGACGAATGATGAAAAGGTGAAGCTCTTAGAGGTGTTAAAGACGCACAAGAAAGCTATGGCTTGGAAGATCATGGATATAAAAGGAATACATCCTTCCTTTTGTACCCATAAGATCTTAATGAAAGATGAGTACAAGCCGGTGGTGCAACATCAACGTCGCCTTAACCCTAACATGCAAGAGGTTGTAAAGAAGGAAGTAATCAAGCTACTTGATGCGGGCTTAATCTATCCGATTTCCGATTCCCCATGGGTTAGCCCGGTTCAAGTGGTACCAAATAAAGGAGGTATGACGGTGGTGACGAATGAAAAGAATGAGCTTATACCCACAGGAACCGTCACGGGTTGGAGAGTTTGCATCGATTACCGCAAACTCAACGATGCAACAAGAAAAGATCATTTTCCTTTACCATTCATTGATCAAATGTTAGAACGTTTATCTGGGAACATGTTTTATTGTTTTCTTGATGGTTTTTCAGGATATTTTCAAATTCCTATTGCACCCGAGGACCAAGAAAAGACGACATTTACATGTCCTTATGGCACTTTCGCATACAGAAGAATGCCATTTGGGTTATGTAATACACCGGCCACGTTTCAAAGATGTATGGTTGCCATATTTCATGACATGATCGAAGACTCAATGGAGGTGTTCATGGATGATTTCTCGGTCTTTGGAAATTCATTTGATCATTGTTTAAGTAATTTGGAAAGGATGCTTGCAAGATGCGAGGAATCAAATCTTGTTTTGAATTGGGAGAAATGCCACTTCATGGTGAAGGAAGGCATTGTCTTAGGTCATAAGATTTCCAATGCGGGGCTAGAGGTAGATAGGGCAAAAGTGGAAACCATTTCGAAATTACCACCACCAAATTCTGTCAAAGCAATAAGAAGTTTCTTAGGTCATGCCGACTTTTATAGACGTTTTATCAAAGACTTCTCAAAAATAGCAAGACCTATGACCCAACTTCTTGAAAAAGATGTGCCTTTTGTTTTTAATGATGAATGCTTGGTTGCATTTAATTTGTTGAAAGAGAAATTAATAAATGCACCCATAATGGTAGCCCCGGATTGGAATCTCCCATTTGAACTAATGTGTGATGCTAGTGACTATGCAGTTGGAGCAGTTTTAGGGCAACGAAAGGAAAGACATTTTCATCCAATCTACTACGCAAGCAAAACCTTTAATGATGCTCAAGAGAACTACACAACAACTGAAAAAGAATTGCTTGCTGTGGTTTTTGCTTTTGATAAATTTCGTTCTTACCTTGTTTTATCGAAAACTGCTGTTTATACTGATCATGCAGCTCTCAGATACCTTTTTGGAAAACAAGATGCAAAACCAAGATTGATTCGATGGATCTTGCTTTTACAAGAGTTTGACATAGAGATACAAGACAAAAAGGGGGCTGAGAACGTCGCAGCTGACCATCTTTCTCATCTCGAGAACCCGTCTTTAGAGGAACTCTGGGAATCCAACATAAATGACAATTTTCCACATGAATTTCTTTTGCAGGTTCAAGAGATTGATGATCATCCTTGGTTCGTAGATTTTGCAAACTACCTTGCGGGTGGGGTTCTCGTTAAAGGAATGACCTACCAACAGAAAAAGAAATTCTTTACTGATTTAAAGCACTACTTTTAGGAAGACCCGCATCTGTTTAAGGTATGTGCAGATCAAGTGGTGAGAAGATGTGTGCATGGTAGTGAGGCGATGAGCATTATTCGCCATTGTCATGAAGGACCCACTGGTGGACATCATGGGGCTAATTACACTGCCAAGAAGGTTTACGACTCTGGATTCTATTGGCCCACCATTTTTAAGGATGCACATGTGTTGGTTAAAGCTTGTGATGCTTGCCAACAAGCAGGTAACATCTCATCCCGTGATGAGATGCCCCAAAACGGGATTCAGATATGTGAGGTATTTGATATTTGGGGCATCGATTTCATGGGACCATTTCCATCTTCACGAGGACATAAATACATCCTAGTTGTTGTTGATTATGTCTCAAAATGGGCGGAAGCACAGGCATTGCCCACAAACGATGCTAGGGTTGTTGTGAAGTTTTTAAGAAAGTTGTTCACACGGTTTGGAACCCCCAAGGCCTTAATTAGTGACCGAGGCACTCATTTTTATAACTCTTTACTTGAAAAAGCTTTATCACACTATGGTGTTCATCATAGATTTTCAACGGCGTATCATCCACAAACGAGTGGACAAGTGGAAGTCACTAATCGAAGCCTTAAACGCATTCTTGAGCGAACAGTGGGGCAAAACCGAAAGATTTGGTCAGATAAGCTAGATGATGCTTTATGGGCTTTTCGAACCGCTTACAAAACACCAATAGGCACAACACTATTTAAGTTGGTTTACGGAAAAGCTTGTCATCTACCATTTGAACTTGAGCATAAAGCATATTGGGCTTTAAAATCAGTTAACCTTGACTTAAGATGTGCAGGTGAAAACAGATGGTTGCAGGTTCATGAGCTTGAAGAATTGAGAAATCAAGCTTACGAGAACTCTCGAATCTACAAGGAACGAACACAGTAATTACATGACAATCACTTGAAGGCTAACAAACAATTTCAAGTTGGGGAGCGTGTCTTGCTTTACAATTCAAGACTTCGGTTGTTTCCAGGAAAGTTAAAATCACGATGGACAGGTCCTTACCTTGTGAAACAGGTATTTCCATATGGCACTGTTGAAATAGAACATCCGGACGGAAGAGTTTTCAAAGTGAATGGCCATCGATTGAAACATTACATCGAAGGCCTGGTGGATGAGGAATTAGAGATTGTGAATCTTCACCCCAAGAACAATTAATGCGGGGTCGATTCAAGCTAAAGACTCGTTAATAAACTAAGCGCTTCCGGGTGGCAACCCGAGGGTTTGAACGCATTATGGTATTGTATGTTCTCTTTTTACGGGCTCTATAATCTTTTGATTTTTAGGAAATCGTTATTTTTCTTATAGCATGATGAAACTCGAGATTTAATTACCGGCGTCACTCGGTAAGTATTTCTTAAGTGATTATGCTAATCATTCGAAAAACCAATAACTAAATTTTGAAATCATTATCTTTTGGTATAACCCGTTAAATATTTATATTTAAAAGCAAAAAAAAATCAAAAAAAAATTCAAATATTTATTTTATTAGGTAATTGTAATAGAATTAATGAAAAAAAAATTAAAAAAATTAGATGATAAGATAAATTTTCTTATTAATTAAAAAATTTTGAAAATGTATTTGTCATGACCATGACACAAAAGTAATGCCCATGACCTTTGCATTGTCAAGAGCTCAAAAGCTACTGTCATGACTATGACCATTTTTGTCATGGCCATATCCTGGTCAAACTTTCAGGTCAAAAAAAAAATTGAAAAAGAAAATAACCCTAAATCTCATCAGATCATCTTTTCCATCTTCTTTATTTCCCACCTTCCTCTTTCTTCTTCTCTCAACCTCACAAATCACAACCATCAAACACCACCACCTCACCACCTACAACCCAGCCGCCGCCTTCGACCAGCCACCACCACCGAAGTCGCCACCTACCACCCGACCGCAACCCTAAGCCGCCATCACCATCGCCCCCATCATCCCGCAGCCGCACCACCTCGCGACACCACCACCCCCGCGCGACACCCCCGCAGCCACCACCACCCCGCGCGACCACCCACGCCCGTCGCCACCCACCTGCCGCGACTAGCAACCGAAACCACAACCACCAGCAGCCCCAATTCCACCTCATTTCCCTTCTCTTCTCTTTGATTTTTCTTCTACAAAGGTATCTAACTAGCATTTTTTTATTTCTTTTATTTTCTTTTCTTTTCCTTTTGTTAGTTCTTATTTTTGTTAGATTACAAGAATGATGCTGATTTTTGTTAGATTCAAAGCATTTTCTTGATAGGTTATGTTGACAATTGTGTTATCTTGGTTTACCTTGGTGAAATCAAACCATAGCATGATATTTCACATATATTTTGGGTTGACTAGGTTATATGGATATATATATATATTTTTTTGCAATTGTTGAGATGAGGCTTGTGTTGTTTTGATTTAATTTGGTGCATGTGTGTTGAATGATTCTTGTTTGAATGCATCAAATTAGCTCACATGACAATTACAATTTCATGTTGTTCCACTCTTGGTGTGTAGTTTCAATGGTTATAACAAGTTCATTTCTATTTGTTGGATGACTAGTTGGACTTGTTATTTCATCTACATTTTGGACAAAGTCATGGGGTAGTGTTTAAAGCATGTTATCAACTTCATTTTTGTGTCTTGAAGATTGGAAGTTAGTATAATGTGTCTCATAAGTTTGGTAGTTATTGTTTGAATTTTGTGTGATATCGGTTCATCAATTTTAGGTTTATAATATTTTGATGTGTGACTGTTGATGTATGTGTGTGTGTGTATACATATATATATATATATATATATATATATATATATATATATATATATATATATATATAGCGTCTACATATACACACATATATTGTTTAAATCATTATCTCACATTTTCATTTTTGCAGGTGATGGCGAATGACGATCTTCATCGGTTTCTTCAATTTGAGCAAGGCAGCGAGAGGGCTAAGCGATATGAAGCCATTCGCTTAAGGAACTTTGAGCCATCACGTACGATTTGCATGTCCACCTTGGAAGCTCTTGGAGAGAAGGCTCGTGTTGACGCTATGCTCACAAAACCATGGCAACGTTTCTTCTCGATTCGTCAGCCTCAGTACAAAGAGCTAGTGTTGGAATTCTATGCTACTTATCGGTTTGCTCACCCGGTTACTGACTTACATGATAAGAATGCCATTTTTTTCCGATTGGGTGGTGAGGAACGCAAGCTTTCTGTTGCTCAGCTTGGGGGCGCGCTTGGTATTTATACTAAATCTGAGTTGAAAAGATCTCCATTTCTTCAAAGTTTAAAGAAGGTTGATCAGGGAACTTTATCTACTTTCTGGCGTGAAATTGGCATGGGCAATCATTCCCCAAAGCTATCGATGAGTACACAGCTGAAAGATCCGCTTCATCGTTATTTTCACCGTGTGATTTCACATTCGATCTGTGGTAGGAAAAACAGCAGGGGTGTGGTGACTCGTAAGGATTTGTTCTTCCTGTATTCTTTAATCAAGCAAGTGCCTTGTAATCTGGCTTACGCTATGGCACAATTCTTCTCATCGTGCATCGGAACAAATCCCGCTAGTTACATCTGTGGTGGTTCTTTCATTACACAGTTGGCTTTGTCTTTTGATTTCATCACTAATTCTATTGAACTCTTGGTTACATGAATTGCGAGGCTGCTTTGTTTTATTTTTGGAATCTGATCGCGCGCGACCAGAAATCTTTTGATAAGGGGAGTTCTTTTGTTCTATTTCATTCTCACTTGCATGTTAATTGTATCTACTTGCATTGTTTTAACTTATTTTGACACATTGAGGACAAGGTATCGTTCAAGTGTGGGGATGCTAAGGATTTTTGTTTGATTTCATCAAAACCACCGATCTTATATATTTTTGCTTCCAACAAATTCCTCTTTTTGGCTTAATTTTTTTTATGGTGTTCATTTTGCTTAAACATTAGATTTTTAAGCATAAGCTCAATTTTGAAATCATATTTTTAAGAGAATCCAACGAAAATGCAAAAATAATGTTGAAAATATCGTAATAATTGTCATGTTGATTGAAAGATTTTTATGCCAAAGTTTGCATCGATTCCTACCACCCTGTTTCCGTGAGTAAGAACTTTTGTGCCTCTCGAGCATTGTTTATTCACTATATATCACATGCTCACGTTTTTGTTAATTATGGAGTAGCTCGAATATTGTAACATTTTAGAACTTGCTTAGGTGATTCATTTCAAGATCACGAACTAAGTTGTTGTATGAAAATGATTGAGGCGTTAGGAAAACTCACCTTGTGTACTCCGTTTTCGTTTCTCTTCTCATGCCCGATCATCACCCTTAGTTGCCCTTGTTGAGCCTAAACCTCATGTTTTTTGTTTTACCACCGTGAATAACCTAATTAGCCAAATAGCCTCCTTCCTTTTAATTTTTGTGTTAAAATCCGGATTTTGTTAGTTGTCTAACTTATATTATATAGTTGTAATTATGTTTAGAACAATTGTGTTATTATTCTATTAGCGTAGTATATGTTGTAATATAAAAAAAGGGAAAAAAAAGAAAAAAAAAAGAGAAAAAAAAAGAAAAAAATATATATATGAAAGAAAAAAAAGAAGATTATTGCATTATTTTCTTCGTTTGCTTTAATAGAAATCAATTAAAAATGAGCAATTTTTATGTTATAATGGGAAACCATTATAATAGCTCATTATACATTTAGGTTCGTATTAGTTTATTTTAGTGTGTGTTTTTTTTCGTTTCTTATGCTTTGTAGTTGTTCGTAGTAAGCATCTAGCGATTCCGGATTTTTAACATTTTAACCACTTTATCACCAAAATCCACGCCTTCAACCGTAGCCCCGTTACAACCTTTAAAGACCTCTTGATTTGTGCAACTTTCTTATGTTATATGGTGGAGAATTTGATCTCTAATCAAGCTTATGATAATGTTGCTTCATTATGTGCTTTGAGTGACTTACATACCTACATCCATATATACATCCGAGTGTTGAGCGAACATTGTGAGAAGTGCAAGTTAAGGCATAAATTTCTTTCCATAAACTGTCAAATCTATTTAGATATTCTCACACGTTGGAAATTGGTTGGCTCGTTAGTTTCCTTTTTAAATGTGTATTTCTTAAAATCCTTATGCATTTAAATTTTTAGCTTATTTGTGAACTACCTATAAATATTATTAATGCCAATGGGAATCTTATCAAATCTTTTGTCATTTTGCTTGAGGGCAAGCAAACCTTAAGTGTGGGGATATTTGATATGTGAATAATTATACATTTTAATAATACATATCTTTTCCCATTTTAAGTGATTTTTGTTTCAAATTAATCTTTAGCGATACTTAATTGTGATTAATTTGATTTTTGTAGCTTCGAATGGTTGTTTGATGATTTCAAAAGAAAAAAGCCAAGGAATTCATGAAGAGTTTGGAAGTTTAGAGGCTGTCATGGCCATGACAAGAGCTGTCAAGACCATAACAAGCTGCAGACCCCCCTTTTTTGAGCGCATTATGGCCATGACAAACTGGGTCATGGCCATGACACGCATCAGGCCCCCTTTTTAAGCCATTCTTCTTCTCCATTGAAGGGGAGACATTTTTGCAAGAGCAAACCCTAGTTTTTCTTCATCTTTGAAGGAGATTTGAAGGACGTTTCTCAAGAGTTCAAGAGAGGTTAAAGATCAAGCATTTCAAAGAAAGATTCAACTTCACACAACCCATTCTCACTCATCTTTGGTTTGAAAATCTCTAGACCTAACATGTTTTCTTCTATTTCTATGAGTTTGGTTCTGGCTTTTGTAAGCCTCATGAGCTAAATACTCTTAATCACTTAGATTAGATGAAGCTTAGCATACTTTGACATGTTGTATGAAACCCTTGGTGGTGTTTATGTCAATGCTCATTACAAAGCTATGAATGTCCTTTAATGGTGGTTTGTTCTTATTTAACTTGATGAAATATTGAATCTTGTGGGTGTTGCAACCATATTATGTTGGAAAACCGTGTGTGTTGGAACATTTATTCATGAATTGCATAACCTAGTATGTAGTTTATGGCATTTGACTAGAAATAGTGAATGAATGGTTGAATATCTAGTAAAGTTGAACAAGTATGCATCCTTATACATGTGTTTGTGAAAACCATTGTGTTTGTTATGAATACCTCCTAACTTTGTTATGTAAAACCATAGATAATGCGCAAATTTATGGTTCATAAATTCATGTTAGGATATTCATAAGTTGAAGGATATACATAGGTATTGTTACATTACGCGAATTGAGGTGGTTGCCACGTGTTCATCGTGTTAACTTTCCAAAGATTTGTGGGTTCGGTATCCTTGACGGGAGTCCAAATCATATTTAACATTGGCATAATATTATCATTAGTTCTTCATGGCATAACTTTAGGTGGCTATTTTGTGTTTATCGTCTTAGCTTTCCAAAGAGTTATATAATTAGATAACGTTGACGAGAGTCTAGTTTATATCCATGTTTCGTGTGTAGAAAATGATCTCACCATAGGTTCATGCATGTCGTCATTGTTTTGCTAAGCGGATTCAAAGTCTAAGTGATACCTTCCTCTGATTGGTTATCTTCATCTTTATCTACTTTCTTCAATTAGTTTAATTGTTAGTTAAATTAGTTAATGATAATATTCACAAATCCTCTTTCATCGGCTAGATAATGATAAAGACTTAGTATCAGGAGCTCTCGTGTCCATGGATCGATACTTGTTTCTTACCAAAAGCTATACTACTATTCGATAGGTACACTTGCCTATTGTGTGTGTAGTTAGTCATAAGGTGAAAATCATTTTATAATTTTAAAGCTTAATTGTGTAAAATTTGTTGCTAAAGTTTATATATCAAAACACACATCATATATATATACATATATATATACATATACATATATATATATATATACATATATATATATACACTATGTGTGTGTACAGTGGCAGATCTATAAGACACGTTAAGGGGTAATGTAAAAAAAATTACCGTACATTTATATAAATAAAAAAACATGATAATAAAGGATGTTAAACAAATACCTAATAGATCTTGGAATTTTCCTCTTCCGTTTTTCATAGTTTGAAAACAAAGCATTACATCCTCATCCGTTACTTCGTTAAACGTTTCCCTTTCCACCGCACATACTAGAGCATTGTTCAAATATTCCTCCACCTCCGAAAATCCGTATTGCTAATCTTCAGTTTAGAAACGCATCTTTTAACGATTGCGGTTGCAACTGGTAAACCAACGCTAGCTTCAATATCCGATAAAACAAAGGAAAAGAAAGATCTATTTCGGTTTCCACCATTAGCCGTGTAAATCTATCATCTTCTTTTACTGAGTGATAAAACTCTTCAACTCGCCTAAAATACACCCTCTTTCATTCAGATTCAAATCTCTAATTTGATAACAAATAACTCAAAAAAATTATAAATTACACTTAGAAATAACACAAACTAAATCCTTAATTTCCAAATCAAATCCCTAATTTATCTTTCAAATCCCTAGTTTTTATAACAAGTAACATAAAAATATTAGAAATCGAACATTTATAAACCATAAATCCTAATTTCATAGTCTAACAGAGTACACAACTAGAATTTGTTACCTTTAGCGAATGAGTGGAGCATGTGTTTGGTCCGGTACTCCGGTGGCGGTGGCGTAGCGACAGGTGGTAGCCGGCAGGTGAGGTGATGAAGGTTGTTGCTGGGCGCCGCTGCTGCTTGATCTTGCATTCTTTTTTTATGTTTTATATATGTTTTTTGGGCTTATTATTATATTGGGTTGGATAATTGGTAATGAGTAAAGGGTAATATGGTTTGTTATGTGATTGGGTAATGGGTTTTTATGTTTTTATAAAATATATTGTTTTTATAAATTATTAAACTTTTTTATAAAATTTAAAACTTTTAAAGAAGTGTTGAGTTTAAAAAAAAATTTAGGTTAACATAATTTTTTCTAAGGGTAAAGCAAAATTGTAATTATTTTTTGCATAAAATCGTAAAAAAAAAGTTTTTTACAGTCCTCGTGACAAGGTGAGGGGTAGCTTTCGGCATCCGCCCCTGTGTGTATATATATAATAAATTACACAAACAGTCTCTTATATATTAAATGACACAAACAGTCCCTTAACTTACATTAGTAGTCCTTTTAAAATGAATAGAGAGAAATGCCCTTAAGTTCAACAGAAAAGTTAACGTCTATTAGTATCGAAACCTTAACTCATTACAACTTGAAAACACAATACCACAACTTGTTACGAAAAACCCTTTGTACCCAAACTTGTTATATACTTATATTCAACAAACCACATTGACCATTTCCGTAATTAACTCTATTTTTAAGTAATTATTATTATTGTAACTACTTAAGATGAGATTACAAGGATGTATATATAAGCACGTTGAACCTCAAGTTAGATCATTAAACTTATTTTACACACCATGTTTCATTACTTAGAGCATCTTCATTGCCAATCATTGGATGGAGAAACGAACGTCCCACTCATTCCCTCTTTTCAATTTATTTGTTTGTTTTCTCTCATATCTTCTCTTTCACTTGAATTCACTCTTGTGTATATTTCTTTGTCTCCTCAAATCTTCTCTTTCATTTGAATTTTAAGATAAACCTCAATGTCTTTCATCTTTTTCTCTATTCTCTCCCTTTGTCTTCTCTCAAATCTTCTCTTTCACTTGAATTTTAAGACAAATCTTAATGTCTTTCCATCTTTTTCTCTATTCTCTCCCCTCCACATAAATGTCAGTAGATCTAGATGCTCGGGAAGTACAAACATTAGAGGTGCACTTAGTATTTAGGGTACTTTTTTAAGGTAAAGAGGACGCATTTATAACTAGAAAGAATAAAAGAATAATATGGGCCTCCATAGGACATACCCCAAGATAGAGATTTACAAATCCAGTTGACATCAGGTTAGAAACCGGTTCGGCTTGAGCCAACAAAAGTTAAAACCGGTTCTCTGGTTGAGACTGGTTTCATCGAATAGGGTTGAAACCAATCTTAAGCCTACTGGTTGAAGTGAAACTGCTTTGACAAACATCATAACAAAAAGATGGTCCTTGGGCTCATTTGAGCTCTACAAAACCAGCCCATAGTCATCACAAATACTACATACAGGCCCATCTTCATACACTCAAAAAGTCAAAAGCATAAGCATCATTTGTTAGGTGACACAAACAATGCATGTTCATGGTTCTCAACAGTTAGATTACATAAAACACAGTTTTTGGAGTCTAAATAACATCGAATATATGTTCAAATTTACATTTCAATTAAACGAATAATAATTCCCATGAAACAATCAAATTAACAAATGAAACAAGAAACTGAAACTATCTCTATCCAATTTAACATCTAATTAGTCAAATTCACCCCACAATAATCTTCACCACCACCTTGATCATGAATATTATTTTCTTCATCTTGGCTAACATACGCCGAGAGGTTAATATACCTCTCTTGTTCAGCTTTATCTCTCCACCTTGCTCTACATATCACACAACTTGTTGATCTCCTCCTACTACTCCTCTTCCATGCCAACAAACAATCCTCATGAATAGGATTCTTACACGTGGCGCACGCCACCAGTTTCCTGTCCCCACTCCCCATCTCCTCCAGACAGACCGGGCATGTGGTCCCGGGCTCCGCCTGTACAGGCGGGGCCTTTCCATCCGGGCGGGTGGCCGCCCGGTGGAGGTACATCTCCTGGAAGCGTTGTCTGATGGCCACACCAGCAACTGCCTCCAGGGAGACTGGAGCTGAGAGGAGATGGGTGAGCTGGGTGGGGTGCAGGGTCGTGCGCCACAGACAAGGGTCGTCTAGGGAGACCGAGAGGACCCGGATGTAGACGAAGAGGATGTGCTTGCATGGGGTGGTACGGTCGGGGCATGTGCATGAGGGCACGGCCGAGAGGGTGACGGTGTAGACGTTCCCGGTGGCGCCGAGGACGAAGAAGTCGGAGTTGGAGCGGTGGAGGAGGCGGAGGCGGTGTTCGAGTGCTCGGAGAACTCGTTCGGTGAGGGGTTCGGGTGGGTATTGGTGGTAGTCGGTTGGCGGTGGCGGCGGCGGCGGAGGCGGTGGTGAGTTGGAGGCTGAGGGATTTGATGATGGATTCATTGTTTGAGTTCCGGTGGGGAGATGGTGTAGGGTGAATGGTTAATAACAATATTGTAGGTGATGGAGATTCTTGAAGGAGACGTGAACGAAATGTGTAGGAATAAGTTAACGGTATAAGTTAGCGGTTGCCCTGTTAATTTTTGTGTTGGTTGTCCACAAGGCAAGTAAACTTGTAATAAGAAGTTGCATGTTTGGAAAATTTGTGAAATATTTGGGATCAAATAATCTAAAACTGTTGAAAAAGTTTATGCATGATGGTAAATTTTGAATATTCATGAAAGAAAACAATATTAACACCGGTAAGGAATGTTTGAATTTTAAGGATATGTTAATCAACCAATAAAAATTCAACAATTATGTTAATTTACCAATGAAAATGAGGACACTTGGCATATTATTTACAGAGAAATATGATTTTTTTGACATACAATATGTTATTTATAACAATCATTAATTGTTGGAACAATTAGTTTCATTTTAAACAAATCATAACTATGTAAAATAATCTTATTTTCTCATGACCAAAAAGTTAAAAACTAATATAAAACCAAAGCATTTTTTTAAAAGATTAGTTTATACGAAATCAAATTGAATTCTCGTACCTTATTTATCATTCTTTGCACATGATATCGGTATACTCGTTGTCTTTATGTACAAAAGTGGTTAAGTACTTGACTGATACAAACGTGCAAATACAAGGATTACATCTGTACAATGATTAAGTCAAAGGACCTGTTTTGTAGTAGACTCGATAAAAAAAAACACCTCCACTTCATCAACTGTTCATCTTTAAACTTTTCAAAACCCCAAACGCGAATTCACAACATTTCTCCCATAGATCTCTTCAATAACTACACCAAATCGATTCTAGGGTTTCGAATTCAATCAATGAATACCCAAAACTCTAATTAAACACCCGCATTCAGCAATGGAGCCTGATAAGAGTAATAATGTCACTGTTGCCGCAGCAGACGGTGGTGGTGCTGCCGCTGCTCCGCCTCCCGCCGCTCCGAATCCGACCACCGCGAATGCTCCTCCGCCGTTTCTAGTGAAGACGTACGATATGGTGGATGATCCTTCAACCGATGCGATTGTTTCCTGGAGTGCTGCTAACAACAGCTTCATCGTGAGGGATCCACCGGAGTTTGCTAGACACCTCTTGCCGAAATACTTCAAACATAGTAACTTCTCCAGCTTCGTTCGGCAGCTTAATACTTATGTATTATTCTGTGTTCTTTGATCTTTTGATTTTGTTTGAGCTTTTTTATGGTGTGCTTGATTGATTGTCATTCATTTTTGGAAGCTTGTGTTTCCTTCTGGTTTAGGTTACAAACTTGTTAATTTGATTAAGTATTTTTGTAACATCTGTGTTTTTCGCGATATTATGGATGCTTTCAGTATCAATTTCTAATGGATGATCATACTTAGGGTTTGAAAGTTTAGGTTTTTCTTCATCGGGAATCATTCATCCATAATTGCATTCGTTAGTAGCCACTGATATGTGAAATGAATGTTGGCAAAAGCTGATTTTTAACTTATTGTTAGAACTGTAATTGATATCTATGTAATTTTGATCTATTGTATAAGTTTGATCTATAAAGCTAGTTACAGTATTTAACTCTTAGTAAATGAGGATTGTGGCACTTAATTACAACTACATTTGGTGTGTCTACATGTTGTGTGTGTGTGAACATATCAATTCTTGAGGAGGATCGTGACATTGCAATTTTGTGTATTATCAAAAGACTGGATCTTCTTTTAACTATTTGGTGGGAATAACAGGGATTTAGGAAAATTGATCCTGATCATTGGGAATTTGCAAATGAGGGATTCTTGCGAGGTCAAAAACACCTCCTTAAAACTATAGTTCGACGGAAAGCTGCCTCAGGGCACAACCATCAGCAACAACTGCCACATGGACATTCATCTTCTGTGGGCGCATGTGTTGAAGTTGGGAAATTTGGACTCGAGGAAGAAGTTGAGAGGCTAAAACGGGACAAAAACGTGCTGATGCAGGAGCTCGTGAGGCTTAGACAGCAACAACAAACAACTGATAATCAAATGCAATCACTGGCCCAACAGCTTCAAGGAATGGAACAAAGGCAACAGCAAATGATGTCATTTTTAGCAAAAGCGGTGAATAGCCCAAGATTCTTGGCCCACTTTGTACAACAAAATGAGAACACCAAACTCATGGCGGAAGGCAACAAAAAACGCAGACTTAAACAAGATGGAGTTGTTTCATGTGACAATAATGAGTCAGCTGATGGACAGATTGTTAAATACCAACCATTTATTAATGATTCACCAAATGCAATGTTGAGACAGTTTGTAAAACTTGAAGAGGTCCCGCCATCAACATCTAACCAATGTTGTTTACCAGAAGTCACAGGAGTACAATCTGCACCATTTGAAGCAAGTTCTAATGTGGTTGCAACGAGCCCACTAGCTGATGGTCCGGAATTGGCTCATGTCACTGACCTAATGGATGGTGTGCCCATTGATCCAAACGTGGTTCCATTGGACATTGGTTGTTTCCCACCTGGTGGAGATATGGAATGGAATAATGATTTGTTGGTTGATATGGATTTTGTCCCTGGATATGATCCGTCATGGGTTCTTGAACCCAACCCGGAAGTTGAATTAGCCCAAGAAATGGTCTCGGCTCCAATAGATTATAGATGATTACTTGATACAGGGAAGTGAAGCCAAACCATTGGAAAATACAAGTACCACGGGTCAGGCTGAGCCTCAGGCTCAGCTGCAGCAACTAACACAGCAAATGGGGCTTCTTTCCTCTGAGACTAAAGAAGCTTAATGATATTTAAACAATATGTACAAATGTCTTTGATATCATCCGAGGTAAAGCTCTTTCTTAATATATAACAGCCTTCTAGTCAGCGGTTATCATCTTCTACGATTTTGCCCTTAGAGGAAAGCTTACACTGCAATCTCGGACCTGTGTCAAATCTTTTCTGGAAAACAAAAAACTGTTTTAGAAGCTAAAAAGTTCCTTGTAGTTCATTTAACAACATTTTGGCAATGGTACTATACTGGCAAAGAATATGAAATTCATCGGTACAAGTTGCCTGCTATAATGATTGATGACGTTATGCAGTTAACATGAAACCTGGTGAACATATTCTTTTGGCAATTTATGGTTATTTTTTGTAACAGGATTTATTTGTGGTAGGGTGTTGTAAGTTGCTATTGAACAAAAGTCTGTTGTAGATTATGTTTTTATACTAGTACTAGTACTTGGGACGAGATAATTAGGCGTGATATGGTAGAGTTGCACCTCTCTGAGCACATGATCGAGGATAGGAGTGCGTGGAGGCTTAGAATTAAAATTAAGGACTTCTAGTGGGATCTGTTGGTAGGAAGAGTTAAGGATGACCTGATGCGGGACCCCTCACGTGATGTGTTGGTAATCGGCATCTGCCCTTTATAGGTGAAACTTGTCGCTTATTTGATGTACGCTCTTTCTAAATCTTTATGTGTTATATACCGAGGTGTTGTATGCTATATATTATGTTTGCTATTGCTATTGTTATCGAATTGGGGGTTCTTTGGAAGCGGTCTTTCTATCTCTCAAGATAGAAGAAAGACTCGCCACCACCTACCCCTCCCAGACGCTGCTCTTAAGCCACTGGGTATGTTTGTTTGTTTGTTTTACTAGTACTAGTACTTGAAGGTGAATAGTTTTTACTTCTTTCATCTCGTAAACATTTGGCTAGACATGATTGTTTTATTTTTATTTTTTACCTTTTTTTTAGTAGTTTGTAAACCATTTCAATCAGCCTGAACATGACCAAGCTTCAGTTTGGATAGTTTGGATCCTGTAGCATTAAGGGAGCTCAAATCCGAATGTGTTGCCTAAAAGAGCTCAAATTTGAGTTTGGCTTATTTTGTGTCGTGTGTTTAACATTGATTCGTGAGTTACGAGCTTGAGCTTAACTTATCTAATAAGTATATACATTTAATTATATATAAAGTTATTTTTGTTTATATATAGTTATAATCATAATTATAACTAACGTAAGTTTTATTTAGTAACTTACAGTAAATAAATACTCTTAAGATTAATACAAGAAATTGGGAGGCTAATCACCGTATATGATGGTTGAACTTGAATTCATGAAGCATATGAGCTTTGATGTAGGTTTCCCCTCGAGTTCAAGTAAGATCAATTTAATATGAGCTTTCAATGAACTGATTTTAAGTTGTTAACGAGTAATTTCATCCGTTTATCATAGTTCTTAGTAGGCCACCTTAAATACTTTTAATAATTAAGGATCATGTTTTTACAGAAGAAATTCTTAGATGAGTATAAATTAACTTTATGTTTTTAATTTTATGATCAATTTTAAAACACAAATACAACACCAGTTTAAACACTTAAAACACTATGCTCTCTGGTATACTTAAAATGAGAAGAGAAATGATACATGTCTTTTCTTTTCATTTCTAATCTTTTTTGTTTTATTCATTTATTTTCTCTTCTTTCCCGTTTTTTCAAAGTTGAAATGATTGATTTTAGCATTTATTTCCATTCCCCTTCTTTTCATTTTCCTTTTAATTAAACTTGAAAACATAACTTTGTAATTTTTCTTTTATTTTTTTCTACTATAAAAAACTGAAACATAATTGTTTTTTTTTTTCCTTCCACTTCCCTTCTTTTCTCTTTTTAATAAACTCATAAACACAATATAAAACTACTTCTTGATGCCATACTATTTATATTTATATAATTACCAACATCTTTATACATAAAGGTGTTATACATATGCATAAATGTGTTGTACATGTGCTTTTGTTTAATGTATTTACATTTTTTTTAGTTTGCATATAATATTTTTTGTTTCTTATATTAATTTAATACACATACCATCTTTTTAATTTGCATGTCAGTTTTTATGTTCATACTTTTTACAACGGAGTGGTAGTCACTTATATCACTGAGTACGCTTTAGAGTCACTTATATCACTGAGTACGCTTTACGACTTAGTGACGCCATTGCATTTTGTTTTTTATTTGCATTTATATATTCAAGATTATGTCACTGTTGACGCCCCGACTTTGAGGTTGCGCCCAATTTTTTTTATTCCTTTTGTTTTGGGCCTGCTCGAGTGGGAGACGTTGTTGCAACCTGAGTTTTGAAATCGGTTTCTTAATGTCTTAAGGGTTTTTGTCGGAATTATCATCCTTGGAACGTATTTTTGTATTCAAGTTTCGGTATTTGGGATCGTGGCCAGTTACCCAACGCAACGCGTAGGATGAAAACCTAGTTATACCAATGTTTAAAAGTTAAAATTTAAAAAGTTTTGTGGATGTTATTGTAATATTCACAAGTTGAGGCTCAAGATTAAAAATACCAGCAATATACAGAGGGTTCCGATGAAAACATTCCCCGTTGTTTCAATTTACTTCGTTTGAAATCGACATCGGAGACGATGAGCAACAGTTCACTAACGTCGTCACCGGCGAGATCGTCGATATCCACGACGGCGATTGTAGGAGCCAACGGAATCTCTTCATCTCTTGCCGTCGATGGGGTCCACTTTTCATCCGATCTCATTACTTTTCAAGATCGTAAAGATGAGGCACTTCGAGGTTCAAAATCTATCATTTTATCACTAAATTGTCTTCATAGATGCTGTTAGTTGATTTTTATGGAACTCGTTAATCTCTGTAACTATGTTCTTTGCATATTTGTTCTTTGGGAGGGAGGGGAGATTTGAATTTTGATTTTAGAGGTCAAAATTTTGGCTCTTAACTTCAAATCGATGGATTTTACTAATTTTAGGGTTTCTGTGAAGTTTTATGTTGTGTAATTGATGATGAAGGTTTGACGTTCATATTTTGTAGAATTCTAGTTGAATCTTTAAGATTGTACTTCCTCCTGCTTTGAGTTTTGATGTGGAAAAAACTGTTGATAATTCTGAAATTGAAGCAACAAAATACAATCTTGCTCATAGGATAGAAGATCAGTGAGTTTGTAGAGAGAATGAAATATGCCATTGATCATCTTGCATACAAATCGTATGGATGTAAGTTGATTTAGTGTTTGCAATGCAGCTTTGAAATCGGATTTGATGGCTACACTGAACAAGGAAGTTCGAATGTTGGATGAAGATAGTTGGATGTTTGAAGGACCTCGCTCTCGAATTCACCTTATATCACGACCAGGTAAATCTTGATTCTCATGTCTCTATTCACTTTGTACCTATACACTTTAGGCGTGTTCAGGACTGCTTAGTAAAACTGCTTATCTGCTTATTGTGTTTTGAAATAAGCAAATTGAAATAAGTACTTCAGACCGTGTATTCCACCAGCAAATAATCAGATAAACAGTTTAGATAAGACATCCTAAATAGTAAATACTCTTAGATTTAAGTAGGCATGCTTCTGTTAAGTTTCTTGTAAACTAAAATGTTTAAGGTTTTAAAACTTGCAGGGGGTCTTCTAAGCAAACATGCAGAAACTATGAAGCTTAAATTGGCCTCACAGAAAAGGAATCAAAATGCTTCAATCAAGTAGAAAACCTTGTGATCAGGAAGTTTGTCAGGAGCTTTTGTGATCTAGCATTATTGGCAGTGACAGAATTTGCTGAAAATGTTCCAAGTATTTTAGAACAACTGTTTAAATTCAAATGATGTCAGTAGTGAATCTTGATTGGTTTTCAAGCATGTGCTTAACGAGTTAACGTTACACGATTACATGCGAGTTTGTGCAAAAAAGACATAACAGATTCTTAATAAAACCTAAATAACCATAACTTGACCACAAGACCGTTTACAAGGTAACAATCTTATTATCAAAGCACTAAATCCCTATCGTTTTGCCATATTGAGGCACTCGTTCAGAAGATCTATACAAACGGCCAAACGGGTTAAATTACGCTTATAAACTTCCGCAACTATGAAACCCTAACACAATGTATACCCACCCTGATCACAAAATGCAAATCTGTATCACCAGCAAGAACACGGTCTGCACTTGCCTAAACAAGTAAAACACCCGCATCTTAAACATGAAGGGCATTTAAGTAACTTCACATCTGGGCATTTCAGTTTTGGCCACCAGCAACAATAGTTCCAGTTAAAGCAACAGCATTTGAATCCCAAAGATCCGGGCACTTTGGCCTGCTAAAACACTTCAGGCACCGAGGTTTTGGACACTCTTGGCAGCTTGGTGGTCCAACTTTTATACAACAACAATAACAGCCAGCAGTTGACTTCTCGGGGTTTGACTTTCTTGATAACCTGAGCCTTTGTTTGATCTTTGTAAGTCGGGTTTTGGTGGTCATGGTTTCCATATCATAGATGAACTTGTAAAGATGACGAATGTAATCGGGATAGAGTTCTAGGTTACAGTGGCCACCGCCTTTGATCCATAAAGGTTCATAAGGGTCCTTAGCCAACTTCCATAGTCTGTTGCCGTGTAACCAATCTACGACATCGTCCTCTGTACCCTGTCATTTTTACATGAAAAAATCAGTCCGAGGTCAACTTTAAGAAGATGTAACATTGGAATGGGCCAGAACTTACGTGTATCACAAATGTCGGGCATTTCACTTTTTGAATTTTGTTAACATTCTGCAAATATCCAAATCATCATAGGATTGATCAGACTGTAATAGTAAACTGAAATCATTAGATGGACTGTTCTATTTACCTTGTAAATATCAAAGCAAAATCTACAGTTGACATGACAAACGACACGAAGGCCAGAAAGAATTGCACTGTGTAAAACAACACCTCTTAACCTTGGTAACTTAGAAGCCAGATGTAGTGTGGGCCCACTTCCAACCGACTGTCCGTAGAGAATCAAGTCTTCCTGGCTGACTCCATATTCGGTTTGGAGACATTCGTATACAGCCTCTATGTCTGCGTAGGTATTAAGCTCGGTTGGCTGAAAATTACAAATGTAAGAGTTTTTTAACAATCAACAAACTAACAAGACAAGACACGGGGGCCAAAATTGTTCCTTTTTGGACGATTTCGTAATACAAATGTATGACTTTACAAATTATGAACTCTATTGTAGTTGTACACTCGTAATTATTGTTATGATTCTCTTGGTCTTGTTTAACACATTACTATTAGACAAAGGGCAACGAAGTTGACCCGTTTACCTTGCCAGTTGACGCTCCGTAGCCTGAATAATCATATCTGTTAAAGAAAACCATGACAAAAAAAGGAACATTATCGATCATATCAAACATTGAGCCCGAAAAGAAACTGTATCGTATTCAAATATCCCTAAGTTCAGCCAGCATAATACCATTTATGTCCAAATTCTAAAAGAAATCAAACTCAAAAGTTATGAAAATGCCATGTATTCGGGAAGTAAATCTGAGAACTGTATAGATAAAAAAGATGACTGACAAAATTCCAAATACTTAACCACAAAAGTAGAACCCTAATTGGCAGATGTAGTAAACAGCAGAAACATCACAATCTCTATCAAGATTCATCAGCAATGTATGTGTTTTTTTACCCTTTTCTCATGTAATTGATCAGTGAAAAATGTACACTTTTTAGCCGGAGAACCAGGGAAGATAAAGGTGCAAACGCATAATAAAGTTAAGAACTTTCACTTTTCACCTTTTCTTTTCAGTTTCCATTTTTTACCTTCACAAGATACAATTAACCTAGCCATAAAGTTCAAGAAAGCGCGCATAATCGAATATGATTTATGGACCACATAACATAATGATAATCACACACAAAGCTTAAAAACAAAGTCAAATAGTTTCAAGGAAGCACTCGTGTTTACGGGTCATTTGCCTAGTTGTATACATCTATATACATATTTACAACAGTAATCTTGTAAAGATTCTTCACATTTTAGATGCAAAATTTCAAATCTTGACATCAATGTCTAGAAAGAAAATAAGCACAAGAACAAAAACCCATCACATCACAGAGATTAAAAGAAGATCAAATCAACATCATGATCCAAAAATGTAAATCACTCACACTGGTCTATCATCCAATGGAAATGTATCACTTTTAGGTTCAAAAGTTAACAAATTTAGTTCATTTTTGGTAACAGAATCTACACCAAAGAGTACTTAGAAAGAATATTGCTCAGATATAAGCAACATACAGTTATTACAAAATCTTTAAACAAAGATTCATCATCATTCGAAGGTAATATCTGTAACATCTGTAATATGTGAATCAAGATCAAAACTTTATCTAAAACAAAATCAAAGAAAGTAAAATCCCTCAAATTAGGGATTGCAGAAAGCTGATAAGATGAACAGTTGCAAAGAATGAAGACACAATACAAACATTTCTTGCCTAAAGAACAAAAAGCAAATCCAATTAACAAATTCATAAGCTAATGTTGATATTTGGGGAACATTGATTTAACCAAAAGTTAGGTAAGAAGCAAAGAGGAGAAAACGGACCCATGAGATTGACTCTAAGATTTGCTTTGAGTTGAACAAACAGGTCAAACAGTTGACCCAAATCAGCAGCATTGCCATGAGAATACAATACAGTGAGTCTTGCACAAGGGTTCCTAAGGTAAAAAGCTACAATCTTGTTGCCTCTTTTGGTGCGTAACGACAACACATCGACGGAGCAACCACCGCCACCGTCGTCAACGCCACCGGCGGCTGACGTTACCGGCAAAGAGGTTGATGCGTAGATAGCATTCAGCTTACCGTCATCTCGTTTCTTGATCTGATAGGTGGGCGGCGACGGTGGGAAAAAGGCGAATTTAGCACTGAGATTTGATATTACACAACCCATTCGCCACCGTTACAACATTCCGTTAAAGACCCAACTCAAAAAATTGTAAATTTACACGATCTATGATATCTGTGATCAATTTAGGCTTAAAGATTTGTGGGTTTTTCAAGATTCATGTAAAAATGGTGAAAGATTGTTGGGTTTTGAATGGTTTTGAAAAGGGTGAAATGGGTATCTTGCTGCCGGAGTTTGGGTGGCTCACGGCGAGAGAGAGATTCACGGCGGAGAGAGGTGGTGGAAGAAGTGAGGCAAGTGTTCAAAGAAGGGGACTTGATGAGTTCATTGCCCACAAGGTTTGACAGTGTGGGACCCTTGTTACGACCCTAAACGACAAATGTGTGTTCAACAGTACTGTGCATTGGATACTTGTACGGGTGTGTGTGTGTAGAGATCTTGATGTACAACTCATCTTGCGTCTTCAGCTTTGGGAATCATGTCGAGTGGAATAGTGGATCATGAGGGTGGGTTTTGAGTTGGATGGGACTTGTCATTTGTCTCATTTGTGTGACACTAACATAATTCCTTTTTTGAGTTAAGAACTATAGAATATCATCAAGGTCCAATGAACTTTCAAAAAAACATGAAAAGAAGGTGAAATGTGTTGTTATTATTTGTGAGCCTAGCAATCACAGTATGTGTTTTCACTAATGGATAATATGTAATTGTGTTGTCATCTAACACCATCTTTAATGGAGGTTTATGAGGGCCTTCTTCACATTAAAGTGTCAGATTATCTGTTTAATTTTTTTTAATTTTTAGTTTATGATAGATGTTTTCTTCATCTCTATTTTCCATTTCATAATCTTTACCAATAATCTTTACGAATAGCAATCACAGTATGTGTTTTCACTTATGGATCGTATGTAATTGTGTTATCATCTAACACCATCTCTAATGGAGGCTTATGAGGGCCTCCTTCACATTAAAGTTGTCAGATTTATCTGTTTAATTTTTTTTAGTTTTTAGTTTATGATAGATGTTTTCTTCATCTCTATTTTCCATTTCATAATCTTTACCAATAATCTTTACGAATAGCGTCATGGTGGAACTAACACTTTCTTACATAGATTTATTAACACAACATGGAATTAAACAAATTTGGATTTAGGTTAAACTTGGTTTGCGTCATAAACAGATTGACACGTTTGTATCTCGATTAAAATTGTGTCTTAGTAGGTGTTAACATGTTTAACCTGTTTATGACACAATTAAACGTATTGATATTTTTTAGTTTCTTAATATAATCATATGATATTTAGTTAAAGCTTCCATTGATATTTATTTTGAATAGGTTGAATTGTTTTTTGAAGGATATTATTATCATGGATTGTAATATTTGGTGACCCTTATATTATCTTGTTATTTATTAACCGTATTAAAAAGGTTGACTTTGGTCGTGTTGTATTGCTGAATATTAAATGGATCATGTCATGTAACATGTTTATAAACGGGTTCGTGTTTTAAGAAATCACACGATTAGTTAATTTTGTCACTTTCGTGTGTCTGTGTTAATCGTAATGTTTCGTGTCTTGCTTGTTTATACTTGTTTTGTCAGCCTATTGATGCCCTAATGGATTCATGCACCGCTCTCTATACTACTCTGCTCACATTGAATGTTACATCCTACACATGAGCATATGGACGCTCACCGGTACGTGATTGGAGATGCTCTAATAAAGATAGCAGAGGTAGCCAAATGAACGCCTATTTAGTTTGAATAACTAATAAAAATATATGCTTTTTATACATGTAAAAATTGTCCCATAACACTTTTTTTACACATTTGAATTATTCAATACTAATAACTCGGTGATTTTTTCATTTCATACACTCGTTAAGGAATGAGCGTACTCCTTATTCAAGATACGTAACGCGTTAGCCATATATGCGCATGAGTCGATATGGACTACACCTAGTATCAGTTGTTTGGAATTACTAGGACCAGTGCAATGATTCAAATAGAGGTCCTATAATTCAATAATTGTGTAACAAAGATTCACCCGTCAATCAAAATAAGATAGACATAATATATTGTTCAAATGATGTGTCTTTTACTATTCTATAAGATAGACAAACACATACTCTAGCGAAAATAATATTGCTATACCAAATTAAAAAGTCCTATCTAACATATACTTTGAGACACATGTTTGACAAACCTAAACCGAAAATCTTCGTATTCAATAATAAGTACAAGACACGTGTAAGACCGATCTTGTTTTCCTTGATAGTCATCATACTAAAACACAAAAGTAGCTTGAATGGATACCATCCACACGACTTGAATCTATGTGTTTGTTCGTGATTCACCACCAAATCTTCTACTCAACCTTGAGATGAGTTTTGTGGATCAAAGTTGAGATAAGAATTGAATGGATATCATTGGATTTCTTCAATCAATGTATCCAACTTCATATAAGCAACTAGAATGTTTGCTTTTTATGCGTTTTTGAATTGTACTATTTGATCATTTACATGGGTCAAGTGGTTCATTTTGACCGAACATAAAATGTAATTTAGTTTTTTAATCAGTTTTACTCAAGAACCAAATAAACCGAATAATATTTATTTTTTTATTTTATTATAAGTAATCATATTACATGGTCCAAATTTATCCTGTAGTTTTACCCTGATTTGTAGCGTTCAAAATTATAAAGCTACAAATTTTGATTATTAATCACCTAACTCAAAGAAAGAGAGAACATACATCCTGTGCATCCACCACAATTTAGTCAAACACGATTATTTCTTATTTTTCACGTTTTGATTTATGAAAGGATTCATATACAAATACATATATCACTGAAATCGATTAGTTTTCACACGTTTCTTTAATAAAAAGGTAAAGCAAATATTTAAATGATTATGCTTTTTAGTTAGTTTATAATTTAATTTAATTGTATATATTATCATATTTTTCAAAAACAAAACAATAGGCCTATTAGCTCAGTTGGTTAGAGCGTCGTGCTAATAACGCGAAGGTCGCAGGTTCGAGACCTGCATGGGCCAATTTTTGTAACTATTTTTATTTCTTTTTATCTCATGGGTTTCTTTAATTTAATAATATCTATTTGTGCACATTCATTTTTCTCAACTTTTATAAACAAAAACGAATGTGTGTTTTGTTAAGAGAGATTCATATATTAAGCATTATATTCAGACTTATAAGTTGATGGTGACTTATAAGTTGATGGTGACATAGTTAGCATGAGAAAAAATGGTGAAGAAGTTACAAATTTACAATTAATACTCGTATTATGTAGTAGTGCATGTCAAGTGCAATTTTAATTTGAGCTCATTGACGATTTTATTTGAATTCAATATGACTAAGAAAGTCACTCCTAACTTAACCGGTAAATGAGTTTTGTTAGATTTTCAAATATTCATTATCTTGATTTATATTTTTCTTAAGTTTCAAGTCTGATCACATAATAAAGTACAATGTTTTGAGAAAACATAACTACAAGATTTATAGTGGTTTCAATATTGAATGTTAACTAACCCACCTTACAAAAAGTATATTTTTACTAAGAACTTATCGGTATTAAGATATTGATTACCTTACAAGCTTATTGTCACTAATAAGATATGATCATCTCTTCTTGCCCTCACTGAGATGATAGTGATAGCCAATCTCGCCTCGTTGATATTTGGTAGTGGTCAACATTGTAGCTTCCTTTAAAGTCAATCCAACTCGTTTAAAGTTCAACTCATACTTTACAACCCAAAAATTGAAAAGAATACTTCATGAAAAATCTGTAATGTAATCATGATTTCTTTTCATATGCAATGTGTTTGTGAAGCTAGAGTTCAGTTAGAATTTCTGAAGTTCCCGAGTTTAAGAGTGCAAGAGGGTGGTTTCAATTCTCAAAAGAAAACAAAGCTTACTTGTAGGGCAAAAAGCTATATACGACGAGTTTTAATATTTTCGATTTTTAAATGTCTATTAATTTGATTTATAGATTTATTGGGTTTTGGGTCCAGTCATGTAACAAAAATACAATATCTTTGAGATAACACAAGTACAAGATTCATAATGGTTTTATTGAGTGTTAGTAGCTTCTCAATAATAAAAATTATCTTTCAAGCTTTTTAATAATAAGAAACTAATTATCTGTTCTTGTCTCATAAAAATCTCATCTCACGAATATTTAGCAGCGATCACACCCTAACTTTCTTCTAGTTGATGTATAGATCACTTTTTCCAAGTTTCACAAATACAGATGTACGGTTGTTCAAATAGCCTGTGATATGAAGTTTGCTCGAAACTTGTTGGAAAAAACTTGAGAACAAGTCGTTTGATATTAGTTTAAATTTTTAAACAAGTCAAACCGGTCCAACTCGTTTGAAACTTGTGCCAAGGTCGAGCCAATGTGAGCTCACTTGGTTTGGCTTACAAGCAACTATACAAATATGGATATCATATATACTTACAACCTAAGTGTAAAAAAAAATATTTTACGAAGATCATTTAATATTTGTTTTCTTGTTAATAATGATTTTTTTTGGCATGGAACTATTAGCAGATATCTTTGTATATATGCTCCATATTTAGATTATGATTGTATTTAGGTTTGGTACATACTTGTTTCCTTATTATTAGGTCGTGTATTCCCTATATATTGGGATTGTTATTTCATCAATGGAGACACAGAGACATTAACCTTCAATATCATATACGTTTATGGTATCAGAGCCATAACGTATAAACCCTAACAATCCGTCTTTTGTTTTCCTTAGCCATGGCCGACGGCGACAAAACTCACACCGAAAAACCACCCTCATCCGGAGAGCAGGCTACGGTCAAAGCACTCCACCCGGTTTATACGGTTACCAACATCCAACATAAGGTTCGAGTTCTTGATGGCACGAAGGTCACGTACACATCTTGGGTCAAACTGTTCATGCTTCACGCAAAAGGTTGCGGCGTTCTTCACCACATCGATGGCACCGACCCACCAGCAACCACCGATCCCGGTTATGACTCATGGGTCAAAATCGATTCCATTGTATTGCAATGGATATATGGGACTCTCTCCAATGATCTTCTGGTTTGTATACTTGAATTTGACTCTACCGCCAGAAAAGCTTGGGTTTGTCTTCAAGGAGTCTTTCTCAACAACAAAGGGTCCCGAGCCACTACCCTTGAACACGCTTTCACCAACCATCGATTATCAACTTGCTCATCCATTGCTGAATATTGCACCAAATTAAAAGAAATCGGGGAACAATTGAAAGACGTGGATCAACCGGTTCCGGAATCTCGTCTTGTACTTCAGTTGGCTCGTGGTCTTCCACCGGAATATGCGGTCACGGCTGCGTTAATCCACCAACAATCCTCCACGTGGGATCTTACACGGATATGATTGAACGCGAAGCACAACGATTGGCAGCGTTGGAAACCAACCCGATGCTTCTTGCTTCTACTCAAACTTCACAACCGCCTCCCCCCACCAACGATCCCCCTCAATGTTCCTCAACACGCGGTCAAGAATCATCTTCCCAGAATCGTCGCAGCCGTGGTCGTGGCCGCTGGAGAGGCAACCGTAATAATGGTAGTGGAGCCGGGTTTGGTAGCAATGGTTATGGCAGGTCTGGTCAAACTTCAAATCAAGCTCCACATGCTTCTTTACCTCCTTGGGCCCCATGGAACACACCCCCTACCCATATCCCACGCAACCTCTTGGATCATCTTTCAATGGCTGCCCCAACTCTCCAACCTCTTGGCCTAATACGCAGCAGGCCTCATCAGCTGGGCCACCTTCTCAACAGGCCAACATGCTTTGTAATGGATTTGCTTATAATGCTTTGAGCCCAACTGATCTTGGAACAACCTTTCAGAATATGCAACTTTCGGGTCAACCATGGCACTTTGATACAGGTGCGTCATCTCATGTCACTAATGAAAAACAGAAAATTCATTCCCCATTACCTGTTACATCTTAAATACTATTTTTGTCGGTAATGGTCACGGGCTTTCAATTAAAGGATCTGGTAATAGCCTACACGTCTTACCCAACAAACCTATTCTCTAAATGACATCCAATATACACCTCACATCATTAAAAACCTTTTATCCGTTCGTAAATTCACACGTGACAATCATGTTTCGATTGAGTTTGACCCTTTGGTTTTACTTTGAAGGATCTCAAGACTGGGCAGGCACTTTCCCGCCACAATAGCACGGGGGACCTGTATCCATTCACTCAACCGGATCAAGATATTCTCACCACTTCCGCTACATCTCAATGGCATAATCGTTTGGGTCACCCCGGGGCGCCAGTCTTAGATTTTTTATCTCGTACTTTATTTATTTCTTGTAATAAACATCAAACTATGTCAATTTGCCATTCATGTCAACTAGCTAATAGTAAAAGACTTCCTTTTTTTGATTCTAACACTCGTACTTATGCACCATTCGATATTATTCATTGTGATTTGTGGACTTCTCCAATCTCTAGCAATTCTGGATATAAATATGACATGGTTTTGGTTGATAATTTTACCAATTATGTTTGGTCTTATCCCCTTAAATTCAAATCCGACACCTTTCCTACATTTGTTAAATTCCATAAACTCATCCAAACCCAATTTCATAGAAAAATAAAATCATTCCAATGCGGTTTGGGTGGGGAATTTGAGAACCATCAATTTAAATCTTTTGCTACCAACAATGGTCTCGTCTTTCGCTTTTCTTGCCCCCACACCTCCTCGCAAAATGGAAAGTCCGAGCGTATGATACGCCGGCTTAACGACATCATTCGTGCTCTTTTGTTTCATGCACACATTCCCCTAACTTTTTGGGTAGAAGCTCTTCATACAAGTACATATCTTCATAACATCCTCCCGACCCAAAAACTTCATTTTCTTACTCCCACCTTTGCACTCTACCACCATCACCCCTCATATGACCACCTACGAGTTTTCGGTTGTGCATGCTATCCTAATCAATCGGCCACCCAACCACACAAGTTACACCCTAGATCCACTCGATGTATCTTTCTCGGATACCCCAATGAGTACCGAGGCTACCGGTGTCTTGATCCTCTTACCGGTAAAGTTCATCTATCTAGACATGTTGTTTTTGATGAACTTGTGTTTCCCTTTAATGAACCCATCTCACGATCCTCTTATTCCTTTCTAGATGATAAGTCAAATCCCATGTTGTTTCCTCCGGCCACACCATTACCCACTAAGCCCACTTCCTCACCGGCCCAACACGCTACTTTCAACCCACCAACTTTCCCACCGGTCACGGTCCAAACCGCCCACCCACCCTCTCCAGCCCACTCCACACCTTCACAACCCCAACCCAAACTCAATCACCACCTAACCTAACAAACTCCCCTTCCTCTACAGCTCAAACAACCGAACAACTAACACCGGCCCAACTACCTATGCCTCTCAACCAACATTCTATGACTACCCGAGCCAAAGTGGGTATTTCTAAACCTCAAACCCGTTTAAACCTTGTCATTACCACCACCTCACCTATATCTCCAATCCCTAAATCCTATGCTAAGGCTTTATCAAATCCTAATTGGCTTGCGGCTATGCATACAGAATATATTGCTTTAGAGAGTAATGGTACATGGGAACTTGTACCTCGACCCACACACACTCCGATTATCCGATGTATGTGGCTTTTTCGCCACAAGTTTAAGTCTGATGGCTCATTGGAACGATACAAAGCCCGGTTAGTGGCTAATGGGAAATCTCAGACATGGGTATTGATTGTGAGGATACATTTAGCCCGGTTGTTAAACCAAGCACTATCCGGACCGTTTTGTCTCTTGCAGTCTCTCGTTCTTGGCCAATTCATCAGCTTGATGTTAAGAACACATTTTTACACGGGATCTTAAAGAGGTTGTCTACATGCATCAGCCCCCATGTTTTGTGAACAAAGAATTTCCTAATCATGTCTGTCGTCTTAAAAAGTCCTTGTATGGTCTTAAACAGGCCCCTAGAGCATGGTACCACAGATTTGCCTCTTTTATTACTTCGCAGGGGTTTCGGAGTAGTACTTGTGATACGTCACTCTTTATATTTAAACAGGGGACTCATATGGCTTACCTTTTATTGTATGTGGATGACATTATTTTGACCGCTTCAGATGCAAGTTTATTGAATCGGATCATTGCTTCACTATCTTCCACGTTCGCCATGACCGATCTTGGCAACCTGCATCATTTTTTTGGCATTACCGCTACACGTGATAGCACCGGCTTATTTTTGTCTCAGTCTCAGTATGCACGAGATATTTTACAAAGAGCTTCTATGTCCAATTGTAAGCCTAGTTCTACACCCGTGGACACGTCCACGAAGCTCAGCGGATCTACCGGTCCTCTATTAGATGATGGTACTCTTTATCGACAACTCGCAGGGGCTCTTCAGTATCTTACTTTAAACGACCCGATATTACGTATGCTGTTCAGCAGATATGTTTGTTTATGCACGCCCCACGGGAGCCTTATTTTGCTTTTATGAAGCGCATATTTTGGTATTTTAAAGGTACATTGGATTATGGTCTACGGATCACGGCTTCAAAATCGTTGTCGTTAACGGCTTACTCTGATGCCGATTGGGGGGGATGCCCTGACACTCGGCGTTCCACTTTCGGATATTGTGTTTTTTTGGGGGATAATCTCTTATCATGGTCATCCAAGCGACAACATACTATATCTCGCTCCAGTGTCGAAGCCGAGTATCGTGGTGTTGCCAATGCAGTGGCTGAGGCAAGTTGACTGCGGAATCTTTTACTCGAGTTACACGTTCCGCTACGGCATGCCACTACTGTCTTTTGTGATAATGTTTCTGCGGTTTACTTATCCGAAAATCCAGTCCAACACCAGCGCACTAAACATGTCGAGATGGATATTCATTTTGTTCGTGAGAAGGTTTAGATCGGTCACGTACGAGTTCCTCATGTACCAGCCTCCTCACAGTATGCAGATATCTTTACTAAGGGTCTTCCGCGACAGCTTTTTCAGACTTTTAGATCCGTTTGCGCGTCCTTTCCAATCCCGCTCGAACTGCGGGGGACTATTAGCAGATATCTTTGTATATATGCTCCATATTTAGATTATGATTGTATTTAGGTTTGGTACATACTTGTTTCCTTATTATTAGGTCGTGTATTCCCTATATATTGGGATTGTTATTTCATCAATGGAGACACAGAAACATTAACCTTCAATATAATATACGTTTAGGAACTAGAAACTAAGCTTGTGCGATGCAACGCATTTGCGCGTTTTGTTACATTTGTTGTTTGATAACATTAACGTGATTAAGTAAATAAAAGAAACATATATTGTTGCGGCGATTCGGCTTCGGAGATGAAACATAGATAAAAAACAATTATATAACAATACCTATGTTCTTTGGTCAGAAACAGTTTCACTCTTCGATCGATATAACCTATGAAACCGGAAAAATACTATATTTTGAATACAACTTTGGTTTTAGCAAAATCTATACTGACCAAGAAAAAAACACACTTACAAATTAGTTTTAGAAGAAAACAAATTAAAGTTACTGAAAAATCATCAAGTTACTACAAAATTTTCAAGTTAAAAATATTAGTACATAAGGTCAAGTTGAAACTTTATAAATTCTCGAGTCTAGTTTGCAACTTTAATTGGTGGAAATAAACTGACGTGAAGGGGATATGTTTAATAAAAGCGATAATAAAAACAATTAAAAATAGATAATAATATGAAAACTTAAGAAAAAATTAAACAAATAATATTGTATACAATAAAAAATAGCTTTAGAAGTTAAAACAAAACATTTATACGTACATTTCAAATAATAAAAACATCTTAGTATGTGTTTTAATTAACAAAAAAAGGATAATCCAGCAAATAGCTCTCTAAGTACCAAAGAAAGAAAGAGAAAAAATAAATAAAAAAAATAGGCAACTCCAATAAATACTACCTGGGTTGATTGACTGAGAGTGAATTGCATCCACCACAACAAATTAGCTATTGTTGTTTGGCTTTGAGTTATTTGTATTTATTGAAGAGTAAAAGGAGTAAAAAGGGTACTAAATGTGTTTTTGAAGAAGAGGTCACTTAGAATGTCTAAAGTTCTCAAGTTAAATGAGTGAAAAAAATGATTTCCAAAAAGAAAAGAAAAGTTTTTTTTTTGAACGGCAAGCAAACACTATATTAGACAATAAACATAAACATTATGGTGAAGCTGGAAAGTACAGAAGTGTCAAGAAAGAAAACATAACTCATGCCTAAACTGAACATGAACAAAACATATACATCATAAAGTAAGACCCAAAGATAAGATCGTAGAAAAGATGTGTTGACGAATCTAGCAAACATATGATGGATGAAGGCCTTGAAACTCATTACGTAATAGATAAACATGATAAATTCTTTAGCTTCACGAATCTAAAGAAAAGACACCAAGTCTCACGCGAACATGGAGCCGAAGCTGTAATAAGTTCAAAATTCCTCCAAAAGTTTCAATTGCAAATTGTGAGCCATGCATGTGGATACTCAAGCAACCGTTCTCACCTCCATGTGCCAAACTTAAATCGGGTGTACCATCATGGACATATCAACATAACCAATATATCTAGTCACTCTCTATCAGAACAACAAACGATATGCGTGAGGATTTCTTAGGCAATGAAATTCTTCCAAGCATTAAACTGTGGAAGTAAGCATTCAGAAGACCAAACACCATCCTCGCACCCAAAGAAGGAAAACACACACCAAGAATGAATTACAAAAGTACACTAATACCACTACCACCAGAATTAACACGCTTTCACCCGATTTTTTAAAACTCGCACTAAACTCACACATGTCCCCCATGTGGTATATGAACTACCGAAACTCACACACACCAAGGTGGTGAATCCCAAACGCCCCCTCGTCCCAAATGAGAAATCTGAGTACCTTGGACCTCATGCTTGATTTGTCACTCTTGATTGGAGCAAAAGATAGTACCTTGGCTTTCTGCGAGGATGACTTTGATTGGAGCTTTGGAAGGGTCTTGTTTCAATTTGATATCCTATTCATGTTAGCTCCAATTAAAATTCCCAAATAAATAAAAGGAAGTGTCGATGCTTGACATTTTAAAACTTGTGCCATGGATTTGATGTGTTGTTGTATTATTCCAATACCATACAATTTACTCTTGAAAAAATTAACTTTGAGCCCGGAGACGAGGTTAAAACACATTGGGATACCAACGTTCTATTACCGGGATTTTTAACATGTGAAGGATCCCCAAGTCTCAAGTTTGACCCAAGGCAAAGTGTAATGCTTCCATAATGATGATGAACAAGAAAGGTGATAAGGGGTCGCCTTGCCTGACCCCACGACCGACTTGAATTCTTTTGTAGGAGACTCGTTTACAAGAATTGAAGTTCTGTTTGAGCTTATGCAACTATGAATCCACTTCCTCCGAAAAAAATACCCATTAACGACCAACGGCTCATGATAGCTCTGATGGACGGGTTTGCTAGAATAGATAATAATGAAATCACTGTTTTAATAAATGATGCAGAGAACAATAATGACATTGATCCACAAGAAGCTCAGCAAACTCTTGAAATAACGAAAGCCGCTTTGAGAAAAACTGAAGGAAAGAGAAACAATTGAGACAAATCTAACGAAAAACCAATTTGTTGCTAATTGAGTCAAGGAAACCCCAACTAACCGTGCCAAAAGCGTTCTGAAAGTCGATTTTGAAAACTTACTTATATAGTGTAACTTCAATCTATGTTAGAAAACAATTCTGTTTTAAACACGACAACTAAAAACTTATTAAATAAATAATACTCAACCCCGAATAGACTCGACAAATTAGATGGTGTAACTTCAACCCTAGTAAACTCAACAACTAATAAACCTTAAAAAGTTTAGCGAACAAGTACTAGAAAATAAAAATATTATAATTATATTTTGTATGGAATGAGATCATGATTGAATTATTAATAAATAAATTAGACGAAATTACAAAAAACGTCCTTTAAGTTTATATAAAATTACAGTTATTGTCCTTTATCTTTAAAAAATACTCTAAACGTCCTTTATGTTAACATTTTGTAACAGATATCGTCCTTTACACTAACTGCCGTTAAGTTTTTCCGTTAAGTCAAGGGCAATTTGGTGTTTTTTTGACTCTAAAGGACTGTTAATGTATTTTTTCCAAACATAAAGGATGTTTTCTATCACTTTTTTATCTTTTATTTAATTTATGTATTTTTATAAGAATTCATATACATATGATTTTTATATAACGAATATATATACATATAATTTAATTATTTTTATCCACATATTATATATAAATATAAATTATATAAATAATAAAATAATAAAACAGTGTTTAAAGTTAGATAAAATATATAATTTTATTTATATACGATAAATATATAATATTGTTTTGATCCATGTATTATATATACATATAAATTCATACATAATTAAATATATTAAATATTTTTATGCACGTATAGTTAATTAATTTTATTAATTATATAATTAATAAATAAATAATATAAATTAATTATATATATTATATAATTAATTATATTCACTCACGTCTTATATATATATATATTATATATATACACATTATTTTTTCCATCCACGTATTTATAATATAAATAAATAAATAATATAAATTATACAATAGATATTTACAGATAATACATGGATGAAAATAATTAAATAATATATATTATATTATTTAAAAATAATATGTAGATGTATTATTGTAAAAATACATAAATTATGTAAAATAAAAGAGTTGCAGAAAACGTCCTTTACGTTTGGAAAAATCTACAATAATAGTCCTTTAAAGGTAAAAAGACCAAATTACCTTTGACTTAACTGAAAAAGTTAACGACAGTTAGTCTAAATGACGAATTCTGTTACAAAATGTTAACATAAAGGATGTTTAGAGTACATTTTAAAGGTAAAGGACGATACCTGCAACTTTATATAAACTTAAAGAACGTTTTCTGTAATTTTGTCAATTAATTATATTGTATTAAATAACATGATCAACATGGCATTATATTAAAATCTAAACATGACCTGTATCGAAAAGTCAGAAATAATTAAAAAAAATAGTTAAAAACTTAAAATGGTTTAAAACAATACTAAAATAATTTTAAAGAAATATTTGAAGATATGTAAGATGTATACAAGGTGACAATATCATTCCCATTTGGCATGTGGTCAAACCAATGACCAATCGTTAACTCTAAACGCTCCCTTAGGCTTTAAAAAGGGTTCCGTTTTAGTAGTAAGAAGTTCAAATTAAACACCACTCGTCATTTTGATCGAAACGTTTTATATGCATAATGATGTGTAGGCTTGATGATAAACTTGAGAAATTAGAGTTTGACTTATTTAATATTGATCGAAATTAAACGTCATTTTGATCGAAACGTCTTATATTGATTCACTTCTTGAGGTCTATCATGATAAGACCGTACGTTGACTGTGATTTTTTAGTTGCTCTGTCCATCAATTTTCATTAAGCTCTTGAACGGTCAATCCGTGCTCTAATCATTTGTCGACCATGGGTTTTATAATCTCAGTTCTTCAACATAACCACACTATAACTGACAAAGTCATTACACCACTCGAGTGTAACATCAACCCTGATGATGTTACTAATAAGGCAAAAAGCTTGATCTTATGCTATTTGAAGAATGATATATTAGATCATTTTATTTTATAGGTTATACCTATATAGCATATACATGATAAATAAATAAAAAAGAAATCCCACTAGATCCTATTCTGATCCATATAATGGGGTGTGACAATGCAATACTAGTATATAATATTTAACATAACTCTATATGGTTTCAAAGGAAATTGACAAAAAAAAGTTAACTAAGAACCCAAAAGAGTTTGAACCGAGTTTGAATACACATGAGAGCATGACACGCTGGTGACAAACAAGTGCGATGGATATATAATTAAAGACATCGTTGCAGACGTCGACCGTTCAGCCACATATACAAACAATAGCAAGAATAAAATAAAATATAGCCTCATAATAACAAACATCAAAAGATCTAACATACTAATACACCTAACTACTAAAACACTAAAACAAGATCGCACAAACATCATAAAAACATAACATAATTACCTTATACACATTCAATTCATTATCAATTCATAATTACCTTATACACATTCAATTCATTATCAAATCACTATCAAATGACACAACCAACACAGCATCAAAATTCAAACCCGACCCAAATTGAAAAGCCTAAAATAAAAAACTCTTAATTAAAAACTCAAAATGATTCCAAATAACTTTAAAAGTAATATTAAAAGATATGCTATAGGGGAATTCTGCACACACCGCATTTTCCTGGAAAAAACCGATTCAAACGGTCACGGTTAGGGCTCCTCGTGACCGTTCAATCGGGTGTGAGACCTAACTGTCACGGTGAGGCCTCACCATGACAGATAGATCTGGGGATCCGTTGCCCAATGATTGGGTATGTAATTAATGAGGAATTGATTAGGGTTAAGAGGCTATATGTCACGGTTTGGCCAAACCGTGACATATTGTCTGTATATTCTATATTTTTTTAATCATATCACTTGTTTTTATTTTAATTTTATCACTCGTTTAACCTAATCGTAACTCACAAGTTTGTGTTTGTGTTTATTAATAATTTATCTTATTACAAGTATTTATTTATTATTAATGTGACGGTTTTGTGTTTAATTTGTTTACGAGTTTGTAAAAATCGGTTGTCATTATACAGACATATTGTATATATTTTCTAAATTTGAGTAATCATACTAGTTTGTTTTTATTTTTATTTTATCACACGGTTAACCTAATCGTAACATACGTGTTTGTGTTTTGTGTTTATTATTAATTTATCATATTACAAGTAATTTTTGTGTTTAATTATTTATTAAACAAGTTGGTTGTTATTATTTTATCACATGGTTAACCTAATCGTAAAAATCAGTTGTTATCAAACATATACATTAACATTATCAATATTATAAATATAAAACAAACAAACAAATAAACACAACCAAACAAACACAACCAAATATACAAGTTATAATAACTGAAACTGCACACACACACACACACACATATATATATATACAACGAGTTTTTACATACAAAAAGAAATAAAATATAAACAAAATACTGCGTATATATATATATATTATTATTATTATTGTTATTATTATTATTTATCATTATTTTTATTATTATTAGAGTTTATTTTGTAGTTTCTGCATACACAAAATATTATTATTATTATTAACTTTAAAATTATTACTATTAAACTTTTATTTATATTAGAGTATATTATTATTATTATTGTTATTATTATTATTATTTATCATTATTGTTATTATTATTAGAGTTTATTTTGTAGTTTCTGGATATACAAAATAATACTATTATTATTATTATCAACTTTAAATTATTACTATTAAATTTTTTATTTATATTAGAGTATATTATTATTATTATTGTTATTATTATTATTTATCATTATTGTTATTATTATTAGAATTTATTATGTATGTTTGAACATTGGTTTACAAATATAAGGTGTATATATGTTGATATGTTCCCGATAAGATTGTTTAGGTTATCATTAAAACGTCACGGTTTGTTTACGTATGCATGTTTGTATGTACGTTTACGAAGTGTATTTGTTCTTATTGTATATATATATGTTGATGTGTGTGCATGTTCATGAAAAGTAGTCTTTCTTATCCGATCCTCATCCCCATCATGTTCCGCGGTGTCCCCATGGTTTTCTTTGAGGTGAACCGAACCGTCACTCTCATCTGTGTCATTCCCATTAAAAGTATCCGAGACATGTGTAATTTCTAGTTTTGACTGGTACGAGGGATGTCCGTAATCCAGCTCTGTTTGTGAGTGGTATTTGTTCCGGGCATGCCCATAAGAATTGCAAGGGAGATATCTGTACCCTTCACCGTAACCTGTCGGTCAAAATAAAGAGTTGTACCCCTCTTGAGCAAACGTGTTCGACGGGTTGGTTTCCTCCTCCCCCCACGGAGGGTGACTCTCGTATACGTAGTATTCCTAAAAAAGATAATGGTTAGATATTTCAAATAATAAGTTATAATAAAACATATACTAGTTCAACCTGGTTCGAATCTTCGATATGTGGCACCTCATTCAAATCTGGAAGCTTCGGCTTTTGATAATGATCTCCCGAACCCGACATTGTTTTTGAATTAACGTGTTTTGGGAATGACGAATGCTGAAAAATCTCGAGTGTTGGATGAATGAAAGCTTAATGAAAAAATTTCGAGTGTTGGATGAGATGTCGAGTGTTGAAAGCTCAAAGATATTTAAGGTGAAAATCTGGTGCACAAACCGTCATGGTTTGGCCTCCACGTGACGGTTCGTGGCGCGAATCCCGGCCCTTTTGTCAAAATCACGTCTACATCGTACCTACATTGTACCTTAAACTGAGACCTTGTACCCTAGAGGTCACGGTTAGGCCAAACCGAGACGGTTTGGTGACCGGTTTTCAAACTTTATCAACACATTTGTCGTTTTCTTATCACGAGATCACGGGTAGACCAAACTGAAACCGTGACCGCAAGCGCTTAGGACCCATGCTATATTGATCTAAGGGGACACAATAATATATCTATCTGTCGTTCCTATTTGACCTGTGAATGTGATCAAACTTATCTCTAACCCTAAACCCCCATCCCATGTGATAACGTCGTCTCATATCTTCCCTTCATTCAATCATTCACCCCATTTCTTCGAATCTTGCCGACCTATTTCCTTTTCTTTTTCCCCAAGCAAATAACTTTCAACCGATTCACACCCACATATAATAATAATAATCATATAAGTCTCTATGAACACCTTCAAAGTCATCGCTTCTACATCGTCGCCGTCTCTCCGTTTACTTTGCCCTAGTTGATGCAAATCTTTCTGTTTCAGAGACGGCGACTTCATCAAGAACCGATCTACCCATCGATTGATTCGTTTTGTGCATCAAACCCATCTTGATTTGGTGATTTTGAGTTGGGATTTGTGGTTGAATCTATCTTTTTGTACAAGGGTAAGTTATATAATCGTTTGATTTTGGGGATCGGGGTGTTTGGTTAGCAGATCGGTGTTGGGTTTGGTTTTTTACTTGTGTTTGATCGGTTTTGGTGGGTTTTGAGTTGATTAATTGAAAAAGTTGCTAGGGTTTGCTTGTTTAAGGAACCCTTGATTTTTTAGGTTAGAAATTGAGAGGTTATTGTGGTTGAGCATGCAGATCACTTGTTTTTGAGTCTTATCAAACCGTATGTTGTAGGGTCTCGTGAATTTTGAATCTTTTTTGGTGATTTTTGGTCAGAAAACATATTTTTTTGGGTGTTTGTTTGATTTCTTGTTTTACATACCCAGTCAACTATGTGCAAGTGTAAGAAACGTTTGAAGTTTTTATTTTTCGAAATCTTTGCTTTTGTAAGTTGTTTAGATATCACTTATGTCTTGAGGTGCATGGATTTAAAATTTCATAAATAGTGTTTTGATAATAAGTAATTTTAGTTCAAGTGTTGTAGTGTAATTGTCATGGAACTTTGAAACGCCTGTTTAGATGCTTTTGTGTTCATCCTGTGAATAATTTTCTGCGAATGGTTAAGTTGGAGATGTATTGTTGACTAAGAAGCAAGGAAAGTATGAAAATCTGTAAAGATATGAACTTTAAACTGTATGGACTGCATGAGATGAATAAAAATTGTTTCTTTTTTTTGCTGATTACTGATCATAACTAAGAACTTACTTGTTTTTTTACCGTTTGAATATGTGACTAGTCAACTTTTGTCACGTATTTGCGAGAAAGTACTGGAAGTTTGTTAAATCACTGGTTTTGAGTTCTTAAGAACCTAATATATCGTTTTAAATGGTTTTGAATTGTGATAAGACAGATGAATATCCTTTTTTTTGCGATTTTGGAAAACAATATTTTCTGTTCATTTATTTGAAGCTTTCACTAGTTTACGTTCATTCCTGATAAAAACGGTATGCTTATGATTTGAAGGATTCAAATGTAGTTTTGAAAATTTAATTCGACATCCATATATTTGGTATTTTGCTTTTCAAAAGATTTCCAGCTTAGTTAGACAACACGTATATGGTTGTATGTGTCTGCTCTTAATGTGACAAAATGAAAGCGTTTTTTTTTGTTGGATTCAATATATAACATTTACGAATGTCTCTCAAATGATATATATAGACTTTCTTGACCAGAGATCATATGAGAATGTATGACGTAAATCTTTTTGAAAAGAAAATGTTCCATGTGCCTACTCTTTTTGTTTACGAAATCTGATGAAACATTTTTGTTTTTAGTGTCATCTTCGTTAGAGCTGTAATACTTTATGATGGTATTAGAAATTTGTCGACCTCAAGCTATGACAGGGATATGGTCGCATAGTGATGAAGTGAAGCTGATCTCTAAACATGGTATGCTCTCAATATTTGTGGCGATTCTTGATTTTGTATGATTTTTTACGCATATTTTGTGTTTGTGGACTGTGCAGGATATGACATTTTTTCAGCACTTAGTTTTAATAAAATGTACAAAACACCAAGTAACTTTTAGGCTAGTGTAAATAGCGTTAACCGTGTAGATAAGATGTCATCAAGGATCGTGAAGGTGTCGGCAAATGGTCGTAGAATTATCGTTGATCCAAAGAGGAAAATAGTTACCCAATGCAAGGCTCAAGTAGTAGGTCCCAATAAGTCTCTAAGTGTGAAACCATCATTGAACAAGCTTGGAAAGAGAAAAAGAGCAAATGAATTCAAAGACGGATGTTCTTCATGCTCAAGGAAAACTTTACTGAAAAACTACTCGAATTTTATGAGGAGTGGCCTTCCACAGCGGTTGTTGTTCTCGCAAGATGGTCAATGGGTTGACTTTTCACAAGAAGTCGTTGATCTGATCAAAGAAGATTTTCGTTCAAAGAGGGCAGCAATTGAAGTGAAATGTAATGGGTGTCACTTCATGCTAGACATTCTATATATGATTCAGGTTGATTTGAAACTGGAGCTCAAAAGCCGATTGCTTGGATTGATGATGCGGGCAAGTGCATTTTTCCTGAAATATATTCCAGCTGTCATGGTAATCATGAAGATTTAGATATTGGCGAATCTTCTGCGACCCCTGAAATTAATTTGCATTTGGAAATGAGCTTGATGGATTAATGAATAATAAAGTTGAGGAATGTGTTGGAGAGTCAAATGTCAAGCGCCTCAAAGTTGACCAGGAAGGCCCTAATAACAGTCGTGCTCTTCTTGTTGAGGAAAAGCAAAAGAGTGATGAATATGCATCTCCTCTTTGCGGAACTAGTTTTGGGACCGTAGACGTAGAAACTGCTAGACACATGTTTATCTCAGGTCTAGGTCATGATTTGAAAGTTGACCTTCTTGAAGTCAAGAAGTATTCTAGTAGCTTTATGGAAGCACAGTTGGAACTCTTCCAGAAACAGGCTGAATTTACACAAAAGCTTCGTGGAAAAGCCAATGTGCAATACGGTTGGTTGGCTGCTGCGGGAGGTGCACCGTCTGGGATTATGTTTTATGGGCACAACGGGCCAAAGCTTGGGAAGTATGGCTATGGTATTCACCTTGCAGCAGTTCATTCTGCTCATAGCATGTATGAGTAGTAAGTTATATGTTTCTTGATTTTCGTTTGCATTTGGTTAACGGGTCAATATGAGTACTTTTGATGTGGTCAGTTTGGACCAAGTCAGGTTGACCCACAAGCACATCTTGAGTGACTTTTCATTCGTTGACCGTTTCTTTTATTGGCTATAATTTTTTTATATACCCATTTGTGATATTATAGTGTAGGGAGAACCTGGGGCTGGATTGAATCATATGCCCCCAAATTCTTCAAGTATATGTTCATGGATATCAAACCATTTATAAAATTTTATTTTTCACTTGTTATGCAGTGCTATGACTGTGATGTTGACGAAAAAGGAATAAGGCATATGGTGTTATGTCGCGTGATACTGGGAAATGCAGAAGTTGTTCATGAGAGTTCCAAGCAGTTTTATCCAAGTGATCAATGCTTTGATAATGGAGTTGATGATCTCCAAAATCCTAATAATTATGTAATTTGGAATGTTAATATGAATACACACATTTTTCCTGAATGTGTAGTCAGTTTCAAGATGTCTCCAACAATCGAAGGTTGTAATTTCTGTATACTCTTGACAGTTCTTGAAGCCATGGAGCAAAATGTTTATATCAATTTAGTTACTATAACGTTGAAAAAATGTTCATTATGTGATTGCAGGTAATCCAGTTGGTGAAGAAAGCAAACCTGATATATCAAGAGTCACTACAACTAATGATCCACATGGACCCTCAAACCAAGATTCCTTTTCGAATAAATTGGTATGTATTTTAACTTTTATAATTTTTCAGAAATCTTGAACTAAGCATGTGTATCTTGAGTTCTTTTTTTTTCAGGATAAAAATAGCAGCCCACAATTAGAGAAGGTTCCAAGTGTTGGTTCGAGCACACCCAAGGAGCCTAAATCCCCTTGGATGCCTTTCTCTACGTTATTTGAAGCTGTTTCTGCTAAAGTTGATCCAAATGATATGCAATTACTGCATCATTTCTACAAATCTTTTAGGGTGTGTAAAGTTATGAGCTTTTGATTTTCTGTAAGCACATGAAATACTCATATATTTCAGTTTCCTGTTTTATTAGGCCAAGAAAATGAATCGAGAAGAGTTTATTAGGCGATTGAGATCAGTAGTTGGGGATCAGATACTGAGGTCTACCATATCAGTCCTTCAAAACAAGGTTCAATTCAGTTTTCACTTGATTCTTTGTGGGGTAAACACATTGGGTTACCATTTTAACTCCTTTTGTGTCATCTGCAGCAGAATCCTAATTCTGTTAGCACGCCAGAAGCTAAGGAGGCGCAACAAGGTTGAAATCGCCGTGAAGACTTTTAGTGTTTGTTTTTCTAGGATTTTGATGTAATTGTTGGATGATGCAAGTAAGAATTTGGTGTTTTTTGGTTCTTGTCGGCTTATGTTATCATAAAGTAATGGATGGTATGGATACTCTGAAATGTTGTTTTGGTTGTAAGGCTCACAGTATGTGAAAAAGAATCAATGTAGGTGAGCGCATTGTGTCTAATTTGTTTCTAATCGTTTAATACTCGATCATACCGGTGTTCAAGTATGCTTCCATGCCATAGTTTGTCGTGTAACAGATATGAATGGTTGATTTTTAGGGTATCACCTATATACGATGGAATTGTTGCAGTAATATTTTGCAAGTGCATGAGGAGAAATATGCTCTTTGTTCATCAATGCGAGTTTAAGGTTTCAAATCAATGAATCATATTTGTGACTTGGCCTGACAAACGTAAGCGTTAGATTAAGTAACTGGTCATAACAAATTCAGGCCGTAAATGGTTATAACAGATTCTGGCCATATCGGTCCGATCAAAATGAGTTGATTTAAAATGTATGTCAAGAGGGGTTGGATCGTCGGTCACCCTTTCTGTGCCCTTGTATTATTAACATCAAAATCCGATTTTCCTTCTATAATTATACTGTAGGAGCTCATATTATATGTTCTCACCACCATGGATTCATTTGATGCTTTATAAGCTGATAATGTTTGCGCTCTGGGTGTAGTGACACATGTAGGATTCGTGCCCATGAGATCCATAAGTGGTGGACGGAGGCATGGGGAAGGCGATGGAGTGTGTATTTTGAAGTGTCAAGGGACCAGTGAAGGTAAGAATTGAGGTGAGGTAAAGTCGTTGCAATGGTTGCATAGTTTGTTGGTGAATTTTTGTGTGATGCAGAGTCAAAACATAATTACAGTTCATTTTGATTGTTATCTTTTAACACTGTTTTTTGACATTGTACTTCATGCTTTCATTCGTTTTACTAAGGCGTACGTAAAATTCTCAGTTTTAAATGTTTGTGAACACAAGAAATAATCATCTTTTCCACAATTTGTTAACTTGGCCAAGAAAATGACCGCGGAAGAGTTCATTAACATACTGAGGTATACAACATCTGTCATCCAGAACAAGGTTTCGTTTAGTTAGCTCTTGATCCTTGGTGGGTCAACGGGTTGGGTTACCATCCTAACTCCTTTTGTGTCTTCTGTAGAAAAGTACTAATTCTGCAAGCATGCCGGAAGCTAAGAAGGTGCAGGCCTTTTAGTGCTTGTTTTTTCTTGGGATTTTGATGTAATTGTTGGAAGATTTGCAGTAAGGATTTACTGTTTTTGTTTCTGGTCAGCTTACTTTCATAAATGGCTGATGTACTCTGAAAAGTAGTTTTGGTTCGAATGCAGGATCCTGTGGATGTATGTGAAAAAAATCAAATTAGTTGAGCGCTGCTTTACGGCTAATATGTTTCTTAGGCGTGCTAATTGTCACTCTGATCATACTGGTGTTTAAGTACGCTTCCAGACCACATGTTGTCATTTGACATGCGAGTCGTCGTGTAGGTTGGGATGTTTTTAGTTGGCCCTACTTCAGATGTAGGTTGAGGCTGTGAAATTAGGGAAATATGAACAGTTGTTACCTAGACGTCGCGATGGAATTGTTACTAGTATACATTAACATACACAACATGGTATATATATATATATTATATATATATATATATATATATATATATATATATATATATATATATATATATATATATATATAGAGGGATCCATTCAATTGAAAACTAAAATTTTGTCAAGAACCATGAGAACCATTATAAACCATAGATTAACTAGATCAAGGGTCTTAATTGTTAATGGTATATTTGTAATTATTATAGATTTCCGGACTAAATAACAACTAGGATAAGGGCATATTTGAGATTTCCATTGTAAGTTTGTAAAACCGTTTAGAACGTGGGGTGCACTTTTTAATTTGAATATTTAAAAATTTCTAGATTTTATTCATTTCTAGATTCAAACCAAGAAATTGTATTTTGATTTCGTACATACAATAACATTAATGAAAAATAATTTAGATTCCTCTTCATCTACTTTTGTGTCTATCTTAACAATACCTACATCTTTCTTTTTTCACTAAATCTTCCTCTTAAATAGCTTTTGCATTCTTTTTTCGTCAAACACAAAATTTTAAAACATTTCTTCAACACATCCAATTCCATAAGAACCTACACATTATTTAGCAATCCCACCATCATCCACTCTTAAGTAATTTAAAATCATTCAAAAGTCAGCTATGACAATCTGTATAATACATGTAATTAACGTCCTCCATTATCCTATAAAACTCTCAATTCGCAATGATTCGCTCTAGCATCTGTAACTTTCTTCTCTAGCTTCTCTCTATCCGCCATGGCACATAAGTAGAAAATTTTGGATTTTGATACGGTTGCCTACACCCAATCAAATTTCCAAATATCGCTACATGAATACAATGACCATGTGTTGTTATTAGTTAGCATATCAACTACAACATAATAATAAAGGATACAAGTGAACTATATACTCAAATAAAGTTTTAAAGGGATGCTATGAAATGCAACTGCAAATTGATAAATCGGACCAGTTTTAATAATTTCAATGTTCTCCAAAAGATACGAATTTAATAAACACAAGATTGGATGGTTTAATAATTAATGAAAATTAGAAAATAATAACAAATGTGAACTACATATACAAGTGGTATGATACACAAGATTTAGCCATGTGTATAAAACATTATGCATTATGTGCATAAATGCATAATTGCATATGTATTATGTGCATAAATGCATAATTGCATATATGTATTATGTGTATAAACGCATTATTGCATATACAATTCACTACACATAGTATGTTGATTTCTATTATTTCAAATTTAGATCACATAACAACACTGACATACTACATACTACACGTCTTCTACTGGAGTTATTACCAATCCACTCATTTGACAATTGAAACATGTGAGTGGTGGCGATTATAATACCTATAATTCTTCATACTTCAACCAATGATTTAAATCTACTTTATCAAACATAATTTGTAACGATATAAATCTACTTTATCAAACATAATTTTAACGAACTAATACGTAATCATACAAGAAAAGATTAAGAATTAAATGTTGTTGTAATCTAACAAGAATACGTCACTAATCATGAACCTTTTTTAAACGTCGTACTTGCTATATCAATATTACTTATATAATATACAAAACATAAAATAAGTAGATACATATGACATCCCAACTACACAATTCATCCCCACTATACTCATTTTGTTGACTAGATTTAACCATTTACGCCATGCACTTATTGAGTTCTTATGGAGAATCCAACATCAGTACATCAGCATAACTGTTTTGGAAATTCCATCCTTCCACATTACCATAAATGTCAAACTCGTACACCAATCTGGAGTTGTTTTCTGCATTTTTTTAACTACAAGCAACCTCGAAACAGCCTCGTTCGATGCTGATGCAGCCTTCTTGCTGTTCAAAACAGTTTTAGTAACACGAGCATATGAAATCCAACGACTACACATTGCTTTCTTACAGGTCATCACTTCTTTAATCTGCATCAATATCATCATAATATTACAATCATTTATAGAACGAAAAAACAATCGACATTGAACGAAATTAGTTACCCATTAAATACCAACGCTAAATCGCAGCTATCGATGGAAGAAATTGGTTTACAACGTTTATTTTTTAGTCTAAATCGTTGGATCAATTGAATCAATTGGGTATTCTTGATCGATTTCTTTTATATCCTTGATGAAATAAGAAATATTGATTGCCTAATAATTACAAAGAACCACAGGTTGTCAGGGGAGGGAACGGTTATATTTTAACCCCACTAACTTAATTTGAAATTAAATTACATTCTTGACCTTTTGGATAATTATTTAAATAAAAAATCTGATAATAATTATAAAAATTCTAATTGGATGTTGTTAGTTCTTTTGGTTTTTTACAAAATATTGGTTTTCATATGAAAGTCCCCCCCTCTCCCTCTCTCTCTCTCTCTATATATATATATATATATATATACACACACACACACACACACATACACATATACATATACACAGTTTTCCGCTGTGAAATTAGGATAAATATATATATATATATATAGTTTTTCGCTGTGAAATTAGGGAAATATGAACAGTTGTTACCTAGACGTCGCGATGGAATTGTTACTAGTATACATTAACATACACAAGTACATGGGTATATATACACACACACACACACACACACATAGTTTTCCGCTGTGAAATTAGGGATATATATATATATACATATATATAGTTTTCCGCTGTGAAATTAGGGAAATATGAACAGTTGTTACTGATGCGGTGTGAAAGTATATATATTTTTAATAAAGAATTTTCGCACAGATTCAGTTTTAAATGGTTGTTACTACTACTAACTACACACACAAAAGGCAAGTGCACCTATCGTGAGGTAATATAGTGATGGTAAGAACCGAGTATCAATCCGTGGACACACTAAGACTACTCAACAATCCTTGTAATTGACTATCAATTTTTATTTAAGAGAATGATGAATTGCATTGATATAAATTAGGGTTTTAAACTAACGATAAAAATAAGAAATAAAGTAAAACAAGTTGAAACTTTGGATTTAGAATCAAGGGATAAAGGCTATCATCCTAACTTGGATTACACTTATGTAATTGTGATGAAGTGATGGTGTGATTCAAGATATTGAATAAAGTAATTGTGTTAACGTTTATAAAGATGAGCTGGCGCAATTTCTCGTCTATCCGCTCCGTAGTGACCAAGACCAACACAGGCTGAGATTTACTGCTTAGGTCAAGGCTCTAGTGATGTAGGTAAATATTTTGTGCCCTTTTCGACATACGATTTCTGAAAACATAACTTAATGTAAGAAAAGAGTTGATCAAGTTCTATTCTAACATACCATTAATTTTAGAAAACCATAACAATTACTGTAGATTTCTCAGACTAATAAAAGGGAACCCGTAAATGATCAGAAAGTTAAGGTCTTATGATTTCTAATAACCATCTCTAGTTAATTAGCCATAGTTGTTATGAATAAAAGTTGATCATACGTTTTTCAACCGTGTATGACAATCACAATTACAAACCATAAACTTATAACCCCCGTTCAAATGTAGGTCCTACCCATCGAAAGTTTTCCCAAGACCACCATAACATTAACACAATATTTATCACACCATTAATTCATCACAAATTACATAAGTTTCATCCAAGTAGGATGATAATAAGAGTTTAGCTCATGACGAGCTGTAATGTAACAAACAACATAGAAGATAGATATGGATTCATTGATAAAATAGAACAATCAAACCAATGATCCACAATGGATGGTGTTTAGATAATCCCGAGCTTCTTCCAAGTGTTGTATGCACCTCCCGAGCCTCCAAATAGTCTTCAAACTTGATTCCCGAGAGAATTCTGTAGAGTGTCCCTTCCACCAAAAGCTTGCAAAATGAAGAGCTTGGACCTCTATTTATAGGCTTCTCGGAGTGTTTAAGCACGGCCCCGTGACAAAAGGCATGGCCCCGTGTTAGTACAATGCTTACGAAAGTTGGTCGGTTCGTACGTGCAGGAGCTGTCGGGGCACGGTGTCACACCCCCCGTTGATAGTGGAAACACGGGGAATGCGAGCTAGACGGGATCGTCATAACACATGGTATATGATAGAGTAGCAATAAAAATATGATGACAAGCGTGTCATGACGACACCCGAACACAAATGGAGACTTGGTCGTGTATAATCAATGTTCACGACAGCATAGTCATAAGCACAACACAATGATCACAAAAATTGATAATAGCTTATAATGTAATATTCCCGCATCACGGAACAAGTATACAAAAGATCATATTCATGTTCAAGCTTTACAAAAGTAATAACACAAAATTCATCCTAGGGTCTCCTCTAAAAGGCAGCACTCCTAGAACTTCAATTTCCTTGATCACCTGAAAAGTAATGCTCAAAACGGTCAACAATAATGTTGGTGAGCTTCGCAGGTTTAAATTGTAAACTTGTAATTGATGCTGTATATTGTTTGTAGTGGAATACCGTGCAGACAGTTATAAGCAAGCAAGATCACATACCATGAGTTTTATACAACCAAACCTAACGACGTACACAAAGAAACTTGTCAGAATATATTCACCCAAGGCCCGTTCCTGGCAGTGTGATGGTACTTACAAGTAACCATCTGTCAAGGGTGGGGGTGTCAACCCAGTAGTACTACTAATACCTATCTGTTGGTTCCAACACCGGAATTAATGGTTGTAAGACAGTCCACACAGTAACATCATGTATGCATCAGATAAGTACTCATAAACAGTATCACGTTGATTCCAAGTATGAAAATTGTATGTATGTTGTACAGCATTGAAAACGTGTGAGCATACTTTTCCCCCATGTTTGTAAAGATTGAAACAAATGTATAAGTGTAAAAAGGGGCCACGAAACTCACTTGTTAAGTGGTAAGTATGTCTGATGAACTTCCCAAACTTGTATGTATGTATGAACAGTCAATCACCTATTGACAGTTATGTTAAGAACTAATCTTATGAACTACTGTCAATAATATTGTTTAATTGAATCGGGTCGTTTCGGTTCGGTCGTGAGTAGTACACACAAGCAGTCATACACACATCTTAGTCTAGATTATTTTAAATAGTATATGCCTGTTAATAGCGTTGACTTTAATCTTTGTGGTCAAGCTATGACACTTTATTATATTACATTATCGTCGTGAGATCTCCGAAGAGGGGATCCACACACTCACACACCATTAAGTCATACAGTAGGACCGGACGCACGACTGACACTCCATTCACACGAGTGGACTTTCAGTTGTACGAATTAGCTACTTTTGTACAATTGAACCTTCATTCGTGTGACTAAGCCTTCAGTCATACCATGCAATACCAGTCGCGCAACCAAACAGCTAGCCACGCGACTCAGCGTCCCTTCGCGCGAATCAGCTTCATTCGCACGAGTGGACCCTTTTTCGCGCGACAGTCGTCTGGTGGTGCGACTCACACAATCGCACACACATACTTTCGCATAGCCCAGTCACGCGACAACCCCTGTCGCGTGACATCTCCAGTCGCGTGACATTACCAATCGCGTGACAATCTCTATTTCGCACCTACCGACAGTCGCGCGACACCACCGCGCGACTTACCTATTCGCTCAAGTCTCAAGTCGCACACACACATGCAGTCGCACGTCCCAGTCGCGCGACAACCCCATTCGCGCCATCGGGAGTCGCGACGGCAGTGAGTTGCAGGTCGGCCTTCGGCTGCCCGAACACGAGTGTTACCCAACCAGAACCTCCAGAGCTCATATTCTAACCTATCTAGACAAGAAACACACTCAGAAACAAGACATGCAAGTCCACACGACCTCATGTGCTCGGATGAACCCGAGCACCCGAAAACCCTCGAAATGCAGCTGTAAAATCGAGTTAAAAACGAGGTAGTGAGGTTATCTACCTGCTAGGAACTAGTATTCACGATGGTACTCGAGATTTGAAGACGAAAATGCGAGAAACGGGTCGGTTTTGGTGTTGGTTTCTAGAGAGAGAGAGTAGAGAGAAAATGGTGGAGAGGAAGAAGAAGTGAGGAGAAGAAAAGGAAGAAGTGGCTGGTAGGAGGGTATTTATACCCAGTCTAGTTTCTCAAAGTGTCAAGTTTAGTCCCCGCACTTTGCCCCCGGGTTCCCAATTTTGTTTCGGTTGAAAACGTTATAATTTAGTCTTGTTTTATTGATGATAAAATGTTATTTATGTTATTTATAAGTTAAAAATGATTTTATTCGTGAAAATTATTTTATTATAAAAATGACGTGTTTAGTGTTTACGGGGCAAATCTTGGAGAATGTCTTAAAATAATGACAAGTCAAGCAACGATACTACACATATAAGGGCAATTAAGTAAAGCAAATATGGTATTCACGTAATTGGTTCGTCTAAATGAGGAATGACTGTTACAAGGTTAAGTAAATCACGTTAAACGACGGACCTTTGGTGACGGATGTCACAGTATCCCCCAGTTGAGGGAATTTCGTCCCGAAATTCAACTGGTGCTAGGCCCTAGAACGTCATCCGCGAATAAATGTGGATATTTGAGTCTCATCTGATCTTCACGTTCCCATGTAAACTCTGGCCCTCGTTTGAAATTCCATCTCACACGGACGATAGGTATCTTGCTGCGCCTCAACTTTTTGACCTTTCGGTCCATGACCTCAATGGGTTCCTCAATAAAACGAAGCTTTTCGTCGATCTTGATTTCCTCAATTGGTACGTGTAAGGACTCGTCTGCCAAACACTTTTTGAGGTTCGACACGTGAAAAGTATCATGCACACCGCTAAGTTCTTGTGGCAACCTCAATCGGTAAGCCACCGGACCAATTCTTTCTGTAATCTCGAATGGTCCTACGTATCGAGGGGCTAACTTCCCTTTCTTACCAAATCGTACGATCCCTTTCCAATGAGAGACCTTGAGTAAGACATGATCCCCAACATTGAATTCTAGAGGCTTCCGACAGTTGTCGGCATAGCTCTTTTGGCGATCTCTAGCTGCTTTAAGTCGGTCTTTGATTTGGAAGATCTTATCAGTGGTTTCTTGAATGATCTCTGGGCCCGTAAGCTGGCTTTCACCAACTTCAGCCCAACAAACTGGTGATCTACATTTCCGTCCATACAATGCTTCAAATGGAGCGCATCCAATGCTTGTATGGTAGCTGTTGTTGTAAGAGAACTCAATCAACGGTAATGAGTGTCCCAGCTACCACCAAAATCGATTACGCAAGCTCTAAGCATGTCTTCCAATGTTTGTATAGTTCGTTCGCTTTGGCCATCTGTTTGTGGGTGATAGGCAGTACTCATGTCTAATCGAGTGCCCATCGCTTTCTGTAACGTCTGCCAAAATCGTGAAGTGAATCGACTGTCTCGGTCGGATATGATTGACACCGGCACCCCGTGCCGTGTCACGACCTCTTTGATGTACAATCTTGCCAGCTTATCCATCTTGTAGTCTTCTCGGATAGGCAAGAAGTGAGCAGATTTCGTCATTCGGTCCACCACGACCCAGATCGAGTCGTGCCCACTTGGCGTTCTTGGGAGTTTGGTAATAAAATCCATAGTGATGTTCTCCCATTTCACTCGGGAATTTCAGGTTGTTGCAATAGTCCCGATGGTTTTGTTGTTCCGCCTTGACCTTTGAACAAGTCAAGCATTTGCTCACGTATACAGCAACATCTTTCTTCATACCTGGCCACCAGTATAGTTCTTTCAGATCGTGGTACATCTTGTCTGCACCAGGATGAACTAAGTATCGTGTCTTGTGTGCTTCATCCATGACTAACGTACGTACACCTCCCCATCTGGGGACCCATATACGATCTATGAAGTAATGAACGCCATCATCTTTGCGAGTCATCTGTTTATCCAACCCTCGGAATTCTTCTCCCGCAAGGTTCTCTTCTTTCAAAGCCTCGTTTTGTGCAATCTGAATCTGAGCCTTTAAATTGGTTTGAATAGTCAAACCTAGCGCTCGTGCACGTAACGGTTTCACACGTTCTTTGCGGCTCAAAGCATCAGCCACCACGTTGGCTTTCCCCGGATGATACCGGATTTCACAATCGTAGTCGCTAAGCAATTCTACCCAGCGTCGCTGTCGCATGTTAAGTTCTTTCTGGTTCATGATGTGTTGAAGGCTCTTATGATCTGTGTAGATGATGCATTTGGTTCCGTATAGATAATGCCTCCATATCTTGAGTGCAAATACTACAGCACCCAACTCCAAATCATGAGTTGTGTAGTTCTTTTCATGCACCTTGAGTTGTCGCGAAGCGTAGGCAATCACTTTATCTTTCTGCATTAGCACACAGCCCAAACCTTGATGTGAAGCATCACAGTACACCACAAAATCATCGGTTCCGTCTGGAAGGGACAATATCGGTGCGTTGCACAACTTCTCTTTCAATGTTTGGAACGCCTGTTCTTGTGCTTTCCCCCAATCGAACTTCTTGTCTTTCTGAGTCAACAAAGTTAACGGTTGGGTAATCTTGGAGAATTGGCAATGAAGCGACGATAGTATCCGGCCAATCCCAAGAATTGCCGTATTTCTGAGGGCGTTTGGGGAGTATCCCACTTCTTCACAGCTTCAATCTTACCGGGGTCCACATGAATTCCATTTTCGTTAACTACATGACCCAAGAACTTCACTTCTCGAAGCCAGAATTCACATTTCGAGAACTTGGCGAAAAGTTTCTCTTCCTTCAACAGTTCTAGAATTGCTTGGAGGTGTTTTTCGTGATCCTCTTTTGAACGGGAGTAGATAAGTATGTCGTCAATGAACACGATCACGAACTTATCAAGGTAAGGCTTACACACCCAATTCATCAGATCCATAAAGACAGCTGGTGCGTTGGTCAATCCGAATGGCATGACCAAGAACTCATAGTGTCCGTAACGAGTTCTAAATGCTGTTTTTGGAATATCGTCCTCAAATACTCTTAGTTGATGATATCCAGATCGAAGGTCGATCTTAGAGAAATACGAGGCTCCCTGCAACTGATCGAACAGGTCGTCGATTCTGGGAAGAGGATACCGATTCTTCACGGTCAATTTGTTCAATTCCCTGTAGTCGATACACATACGGAACGGACCCATCCTTCTTCTTGGCAAATAACACCGGTGCTCCCCACGGTGAATGACTCGGTCGGATGAAACCTTTCTCCAGTAGTTCCTGTAGTTGGCTTGACAACTCTTGCATCTCTGAGGGCGCTAACCGATACGGTGTCTTTGCTATCAGTGTAGCTCCAGGAACCAGCTCTATATGGAATTCCACCTGTCGTGGAGGAGGCAATCCAGACAAATCATCAAGGAACACCTCCGGATAATTCCGTACAATTGCAATGTCTGCCAATTTTGTCTCTTCTTCTTTCTTTTCTACGATGTGAGCCAGAAAAGTGTAACACTGCTTTCGTAGACTTCGGCGGTCTTTCATGCAAGAAACGAGCTTTAGTGTTCTTCCCGGTCGTCTCCTTGAATCTTGAGTACCTCCCCGTTGGCATGGGATTCGTACTACTTTCTCCCGACAAACCCCATTCGCGCCATCGGAGTCGCGACGGCAGTGAGTTGCAAGTCGGCCTTCGGCTGCCCGAACACGAGTGTTACCCAACCAGAACCTCCAGAGCTCATATTCTAACCTATCTAGACAAGAAACACACTCAGAAACAAGACATGCAAGTCCACACGACCTCATGTGCTCGGATGAACCCGAGCACCCGAAAACCCTCGAAATGCAGCTGTAAAATCGAGTTAAAAACGAGGTAGTGAGGTTATCTACCTGCTAGGAACTAGTATTCACGATGGTACTCGAGATTTGAAGACGAAAATGCGAGAAAGGGTCGGTTTTGGTGTTGGTTTCTAGAGAGAGAGAGTAGAGAGAAAATGGTGGAGAGGAAGAAGAAGTGAGGAGAAGAAAGGAAGAAGTGGCTGGTAGGAGGGTATTTATACCCAGTCTAGTTTCTCAAAGTGTCAAGTTTAGTCCCCGCACTTTGCCCCCGGGTTCCCAAATTTTGTTTCGGTTGAAACGTTATAATTAGTCTTGTTTTATTGATGATAAAATGTTATTTATGTTATTTATAAGTTAAAAATGATTTTATTCGTGAAAATTATTTTATTAAAAAATGACGTGTTAGTGTTTACGGGGCAAATCTTGGAGAATGTCTTAAAATAATGACAAGTCAAGCAACGATACTACACATATAAGGGCAATTAAGTAAAGCAAATATGGTATTCACGTAATTGGTTCGTCTAAATGAGGAATGACTGTTAACAAGGTTAAGTAAATCCGTTAAACGACGGACCTTGGTGACGGATGTCACACACGGCCCCATGACAAAATAGGCACAGCCCCGTGAAAGGGGGTATCACGGCCCCGTGGTCATATGGGGCACGGCCCCGTGATCACTTTTGGGGGACAGTACTTTTGTCCTGTCAGATGTCCAATCACGGGGGTGTGCCAAATTAGCACGGGAGCGTGTTTCAGGCAAGGCATGGGGGCGTGCTTAATGAGGCATGGCCCCCTGCTTGGAGCTTTAAGCTTGGATTTCTTCAATTTCTTGTCCATTATGCTCCTTTTATCCATCTTTCCCTTCACAACACCTGAAAACACAATTAAAAGATTTTAAGTACGTAATCACCATATTTCGGGAGGAATCAAGAAATAAATGATGTGCTTTTGATAGTGTTTATATGTAATTTGGAGCACATCAAATATCCCCACACTTAAACTTTGCTTGTCCTCAAGCAAATCACTTAAATGACAACTCCACCAAAAACCAAATAAAACAAAAGATAAATATGTCTTTCGGGAAATATGCAAGTAAAAATTATTTCATCCAAATGCAAACATTTTAAGCATGTATAGAATGATATCCTAGCAAGCACTGGGATTGTTAGTAAAGATTATAATCATGCAAAATCCACACTCCTCACAAATACTCTCACGCTCGCTGAATATTGAAATCATACATAAGATGAAGTATGACTAATACGCTCATTTCCTAGCATGTATACGTGTGGAATCATAAGCTTGCTAAGGGATCAATTCTCCACCTACTTAGATATTTACTTGCATAAATCATTAGGTCTTTTGATGGGTTGTAACTTGGCTCGGGCTCGGGTGTGGAATGTTGGAAAAAGTGGCTAAATGCTAAAGACGACGGTCTTGGTTTATTTTTCTAACATAAACTACAAGGAAAGCAGTAAAAAGTTCCCTATACAATACTTCAAGCTAGAAGGGATATGCTAACTTGAGGACTCGTTTAAGGTCAGATTGTCAAGACCGTATTTTGCTTTCAGAAACCTTACTTCATCCTTTACCCGAAGATACACAAAACTATCCTTTCGTAAGGATCGTTCGGCTTGAAGCCTAATAGCACCCATCAGATCAGTTCTGTGTATTCGTATTGGGATTCAGTTTGGTTCTTTTTGCATTTTCCATCGTGTGACCAATTTCCACAATTCGGGCATCTTTCGTATCTTTTTGCTTGTCTCTTTATGGCGCTTTTTGAAATTCCACAAAATGGCGGAACTTGTTCCTTTTTTCGCCATTTCTTTCTTGCGTCGTACGTGAGGTTGTAAATTTGTTCGCGGATTTCCGGGGGAAGTCCCGGTTTTGCGTGATGAAGGCAACAAAGCAAATTAAAATCAAAAGAATGCATTCCAGTTCTTTTAGGTCTGCCGGTAAAAGACCAAATTTTTTCTTTTTTTTTCTCTTTTTGTCTTTTCTTTTCTTTTCCTTTTTTTTAAATAAACCAAAATCGTGTCTTTAACGAAAAATGGGTTTTGTTGAAGACTTTTTGGTTGAGTGACTTGGTGATTCGGGTGATAAAGAATAAAATGTTTAGGCTCAACGGGGCTAACTAGGGTTGACGTTCGGGTAGGTAAGATTAAAAGAAAATGGTTGGGGCTTGAATGGTTAAGGGTTTCCTAATGCCTAACTCATTTTTATGCAGAAAATACTAATTAAGGTCTTGAAATGTATACCCAAGCAAGTTCTAATCACACGTATCATGAGGTACTCTCAATTGAATCCAGAATGAAAGTAAAATTGCAAATATTTGCAAAAGCTGTTTAAGGCTCAAAAATAAACTCACAAATGGATGGAATTGGGTAAAAGTGTTTCATTTTGCATGATTACATATGTTTACTTGATTATTGCTTTTAAGGATATCACAAAAAATATTTTCAATTTTTATTTGGATTTCTTTTATTTACTTATTTATTTCCCGAAAACGTATATTTATAATTTGGTTTATCAAAAATGTTTAAATTTTTGGCTTCGTGTCACAAAAATTTATGGTTAAGTGATTTGGTTCAAAATTTTCAATTTGGACCTGTTTTAGCAAAGTATTAAGTATGTGTCTCGATTAATCCCATCCCCACACTTAAAATTCACATTGTCCCCAATGTGATAGATAAATTAAAAACAAGAATGGAAACGAGATACTCCCCAAAATATTATGAAGTTGACTTGTATCTTTGCTTGCGAGAACCATCGGGATCACCTGAAATATCATCCATTTATTGAAAGCATTAAAATCCTAAACACACAAAATAAAAATAAAATGACATAAAGTAAAGGATAGATTGGCACAAAACGACTATGCCCGGCCCCTGAAAGTGATGTGGATTTTCAAGGGCTTTGTGGTGGGATATCCCCCACTCATGATACATTCGGTTTCTGATGTATGTGATATCATTGCTCAGGTCGTCCACTCGAGAGTTCAGATTTCGACGCGGTTGAAAGCTTGTTGCGCGTATTCGAATGATCTCCTTGCATGGTCACTGGTGGTCTGGATTGCTTCATAGAGGTCTAACATGGTTGGAAATTCTCTGGCGTGTGAGCTGGAGGCCCCGGCGTCTTCATGATGTGCTGGCATATCAAGATCCATGATAATCTCCTCGGGGTCTGCCGGATCCCAGATTTGTCCCTTTCTATCCATGAATCTCGGTTGTCCATTTGTAAGGTTGTGATCATGTACATGCTTGTGCAAATGCTTAAGTCCAACAATCCTGGCATTACTCCTTCGGTTCCTTCCGTGTTACACCCATAACTCTTGTACAAGTTCAGGATCCAGCTTCCTCCAAACATTGGTGTCGGGACACCAGCAGTTGCATTCCTGGCAAACAAGTTACAAAACAAATACCCAATGTTGCAGGGCAAATGATTAGTCATACAGTATAAGATAAACAAGTCTCTCAAACTAACAACTCCGTCGCTTTGTCCACGAGCTGTTATCGAATGGCTAAGCAACCGATGTATGTATCGTAGCAATGGGTCCCGAATCTGACTACTCTTGGTTTTACTTGAGTTGAATGCCCTTTCCAATCTTCTCCCAAAATGCCTTTCTCATGGCGCGCTTTCTGCGTCCCTACTCTCTCTTCATCTGGAATGTATGATAAGCTGACATTCGAAGATTGCTTCCTCCTCCATTTCCTGTTCTGTATATATTCCTAGATAGACACCAAACAAAGCGATGGATGTTTTGTGCCAATGTCCACCCAGTCTGAATGTAATGCTTCCTCATCCCAGGGTCGGAGTCTTTCATGCTAAATCTGAAAGATGCTAAAAATTCAAGAGTTAGTCATAAATGGAAGGCCTGTTTTGTGAAAAACAACCGCTTCCCACTGGATACTCAATAAATTGTTATATCTTTCGAGCTGTCTGACAGCCGCCAAGGTTTCTTCATCGGCTTGCAAATGTGACCTTCGGCCCTTTGCAAGAGCCTTTGCAATCGATCATGACACCATCTTTCACGGTTTCCTCCAAATTGCAAGTATGGATGGTTCATGATCCTGAAATTTGGACAAGCATCGTATATATACAAAACAGATTTTTTTGGAACAAAATATCTATTTTAGGGAAAGATTGATTTTCAAAAGCCACGTTACCCCTTTTTATCAATTTGTGTTGAAAAATAGTTGACACGGTTGCTTTTTAAGAAAATTTGTCAACATGGGGGTGTGCCTCTTGAACGTGGGGGTGCAGTTAACATTTTGAATTATGAAATTTCAACTCGAGCCAATGTGGTTTTGTTTGTAATTCTTGATTAAGCATAAATTTGTCATTTTCTTGCTTGAAAACCAAAGATTACGTTAAACATTTTATAAATTGTTAATAATTCAAGACAAAAAATATATAATGTTTCAACACACTATCAATTCTTGTATCTTGAACATGATTAACAAAGAAACTCACCACACTTATGAAGATAGTTTTAAACACTAACGGGAAACATACTACACTAACATAATTCTATGGAAAATGACATTTTAACACTAAGTACTAACTAATCAAACTAATTAACACTAATCAACTTCCAAGAGAACATAAACACAGAGGCATGAAGCATTCATAATTCCATAACGTTAAGCACAAGCTTTTACATATAATCATTAGGATTTCGGTTGTTTAGAGACCTAATCACCTAATACATGCAAATGGCTACCATAATCATGGAAAAGACATACTAACCTCTTGATTATCTCTCTTGAAATGATGCTGAAAACAAGAGGAAGAATTGAAAAAACTTTGATAATAAAATGAAGAAGAAATGAAGTTGCAGGTCCAAAAAATCGGCTTTATCACTAGTCATTGATGGGGAACAAGACAAATGCTGAAACAAGTCAGATTTTGTCGAAATTTTTCGTCACGGGGGCGTGCTTGTTGGGGCACGGGGCCGTGATTGCCTTTTGCAGTCTCGGTTCAGTATTTTGTTGTTCGTTTTTCCATTTTGCACGTTGCGTGATTAATTTCCCGGCTAAGTTTTGACCAGTCCAATCATCAGAGAAGTTACGAATTAGTCTAGAATTCAAATAAGCAAACCAGCGACAAATACATTTTCATATCTTCTACGATTACATAATACGTTAATAACCGAGAATCTGAAACTACAAAACCAGACTCCTTAACGCGCACTAGCGCACATGACCCTTTACGGATGCCTCTAGAAGAATCCTCCACACATTTCGTGTGGAAGGGTCGGGATAGGGTTAGTGCGAAGTGCGGTTGCTAAGTTCCGCGAGCCGACGGTTGATGGAAAACAAGCTCCTCGCTCATGTCCTGAACTTCTGGATAAGTTCAGCAAGCGTGAGTTGCGGTGAGATTCATCTCCGTCAATTTCTTGATCATCTCGGGAGCTTAAAGAAATACTCTTGAGTTGTTGGTTCTCTCGTTTCAGTTCGAGGCTTCGTTGCAGGATTCCAATTAGAACTCCCCTGGATTCTTTCATCTTTTTCTTCGTGAGATTTTGAGCAGATTGGGTGTGATGAAAGCTTGAAACAAGTGTGGTATTATACACAAGTCTGCAAAGTTGATCACGGGGGCGTGCTTGGGTAGGCACGGCCCCGTGTTTGTCAGAAGTCGCCTTAAATTCGTCCTGCAACGTTCCAGAGTCGTCAGCGGAGATCGTGGAAAAAATTTGTCCGAGGCAACGGGGGGCGTGTTTGGTGGGGCATGGCCCCGTGCTTGTGCTTGGGAGTCCTACAAAAAGCTAAAATTTTGAAATAAAATCTATGTACAGGTGCCGTGTTTTCGTTTCGGGTCTTTGGCGCGACCCTTCCACCCACTTAATCCTCGTCGGGGCGGAGGTGTAATTCCCGAGAAAATCTGGTTGGCCCATCGTTATATGGCTTTAAACGATGTCCATTCACTTTGAAACTTAAACCGTTCGTGGTTGTCAATTTCGATTGCACACCATTTGGAAACACATTTTTAATCGTTAAAGGTCCAGACCGACGTGATTTTAAACTTTCAGGGAAACAGACGTAAGCGAGAGTTATACAGTAAGACACGTTCCCCCACACGAAATCGTTTAGTGCTCCTTAAACGAGTCGTGGAAATTTCCTTGTCTTTTCCTTGTAAACCCTAGCGTTTTCGTATGCTTGTTCTCTCAGTTCCTTACGTTCATGGATTTGTAGAATCGATTTCTTTCCTGCAAGGCCTGGTCTAAGTTTGCTGCTTTGTGTGCCAATAGGCTTTATGTTCCAATTCCAAGGTAGATGACACGACTTCCCATAAACGAGTTTAAACGGTGTTGTGCCAATGGGAGTCTTAAAGGCTGTTCAAAAGCCCCATAATGCATCGTATAGCTTGGCAGACCAGTCCTTGTGATTTTGTCCTACGGTTTTTTCTAGGATTCATTTGATACCTCGATTAGTGACCTCCACTGCCCATTCGCTTGTGATGATAAGCGGTTGTAAAGCGATGATTTACTCTATAGCGGGCCATTGCTCTTTCGAGCTGGTTGTTACAAAAATGGGTTCCTCGATCACTAATCAAAGCCTTGGGGGTACCAAAACGAGAGAATAATTTCTTAAAGAATCTGACAACATCTTGCATCGTTGGTGGGCAGGGCTTGAGCTTCGACCCATTTTGAGACATAGTCAACTGCTACTAAGATGTAACGATTTCCAAATGATACCGGGAATGGCCCCATGAAATCAATACCCCATACATCAAATACCTCGCATACTTGAACGGGTTTCTGAGGCATCTCATCCCGTGTCGAGATGTTGGTTTCTCTTTGACATGCATCACAGGTGAGTACCATGTTGTGAGCATCCTTGAAGATCGTTGGCCAATAGAATCCAGAATCGAAGACCTTTTTGCGCTGTTAGAGTGCTCCATGGTGGCCTCCTGTGGGTCCTTCATGACAGGGCCTTAGGATCTGTTCCACTTCACTTCCGTATACGCATCTTCGAATGAGTTGGTCTGCAACGATTCTGAATAGGTATGGATCTTCCCAATAGTAATGTTAATATCAGTAAAGAATTTTTCTTTTGCTGATAAGTCATTCCTTTGAGAAGGAGTCCGCTTGCCCAAATAGTTTGCAAAGTCGGCAAACCAAGGATACTCATCGATTGAAGATTGGATGTTCAAAAGGAATTCGTGAGGGAAATTATCGTTTATTTTGAATTCCTCGGTTGTGGATGGTTTGAATCTTCAAGACGCGAAAGATGATCAGCCGCAAGATTTTCTGCTCCTTTCTTGTCACGAATCTCAATGTCGAATTCTTGAAGCAGAAGTATCCATCGTATCAATCTCGGCTTTGCATCTTGTTTGTTGAACAAATAACGTAGGGCTGCATGATCGGTGTAGACGACTGTTTTTGACAGGACTAGATACGAGCGGAATTTGTCAAATGCGAAAACTACTGCGAGAAGTTCTTTCTCGGTGGTTGTGTAGTTTCTTGTGCGTCGTTTAAGGTCTTGCTCGCATAGTGAATTGGGTGGAATTGCTTGTCTTTCCTTTGTCCTAACACGGCTCCTACCGCAAAATCGCTTGCATCGCACATGAGTTCAAATGGTAACGTCCAATCTGGGGAAACCATAATTGGAGCGGTGACCAACCTATCTTTAATAGATCAAATGCACTGATGCATTCGTTGGAAAACACAAATTTTGCATCTTTCTCAAGAAGTTGAGTCATCGGTCGTGCGATTTTTGAAAAGTCTTTAATGAAACGGCGATAGAATCCTGCGTGACCTAGGAAGCTTCTAATTTCTTTCACGGTTGTGGGATATGGCAGTTTGGAAATAGTGTCCACTTTAGCTTGATCAACTTCGAGGCCTGCTCGAGAGATCTTGTGTCCCAACACTATTCCTTCAGTAACCATGAAATGACACTTTTCCCATTTAGAACAAGGTTAGAGTTCTCGCATCTAACCAGCATTTTTTCCAGATTTTCAAGACATTGTTCGAATGAGTTTCCAAAGACTGAGAATCATCCATGAAAACTTCCATTGAGTGTTCAATCATGTCATGAAAAATTGCTACCATGCATCTTTGAAATGTAGCAGGAGCATTACACAATCCAAACGGCATTTGTCGATACGCGAAAGTGCCATATGGACAGGTGAATGTCGTTTTCTCTTGATCTTCGGGGAGCAATGGGATTTGAAAGTACCCTGAGAAACCGTCGAGGAAACAATAGAACATTTTTCCAGAGAGTCTCTCGAGCATTTGGTCAATGAAAGGTAAAGGAAAGTGATCCTTTCTTGTGGCGTCATTGAGTTTGCGATAATCGATGCAAACTCTCCAACCTGTAACCGTACGAGTTGGAATAAGCTCATTCTTTTCGGTTACTACAGTCATCCTCCTTTCTTTGGAACAACTTGGACGGGACTGACCCAAGGCGAATCAGAAATAGGGTAAATCAAACGGCATCTAGCAGTTTGATTACTTCTTTCTTCACCACCTCTTGCATGCTCGGATTTAAACGTCTTTGAGGTTGAATGATGGATTTGAAGTCCTCCTCCATCAATATTTTGTGAGTGCAAAAGGATGGATTGATTCCCTTGATGTCCATGATTTTCCATGCAATTGCTCGTTTATGTGCCTTCAGCACATTGAGTAATTATTCTTTCATCTTTTGATAGGGCGGATGAGATTATGACAGGAAGCTGAGAGGTATTTTCAAGAAAAGCGTATTCGAGATGAGATGGAAGTTCTTTGAGTTCTAAAGCCGGAGGGTCTTCGATAGAAGGTTTGGCTTTAGGTTCTAATTCTTGATCGATGATCTCAAATGCTTCTTGACAAGATGATGTTTCGTCAACTTCGAGTTCTGGAATGATTTGGTGCTCACAGACGGGCTCAGTGGTTTGGATTTCTATTAATTGAGTATCGCAAGCTTCAATTTGACGAGTGTTCTTCAGATGACAGCTTATGATTGAGTCGCAAACATCAATGTAATAGAGTGAATCGTCATGATGTTGAGGATGTTTCATGGATTGTCCTATGTCGAATGTCACTTCCTCCTCATCAACTCGGAGTGTGTGTTTGCCGGTGCAAACATCAATGAGGGCTCGAGCGGTTGCTAAGAAAGGTCGACCTAAGATGAGAGGAACATTCTTATCCTCATCCATGTCGAGGATCACAAAATCAACGGGAAATACGAACTTGTTGATTTTAACTAAGAGATTTTCAACAATGCCCCTCGGATATTTGACAGAACGGTCAGCTAATTGATGCTCATACGAGTAGGTCTAGGCTCACCTAAGTTTAATTTTCAAAAACTGCATAAGGCATGAGGTTAATACTAGCACCTAAATAGGCTAACGCGTTGATGAAGAAAGATTTCCTATTAGGCAAGGTATGGTAAAACTCCCTGGATCAGTCATCTTTTGAGGTAGTTTGTTTTGAAGAACTGCTGAGCATTCCTCATTCAAAACTACATGTGATAACTCTTCCAGTTTCTTCTTGTTTGACAATACACCTTTTAAAAACTTAGCATAATTTGGCATTTGGGCTAAGGCTTCCACCAATGGCAGATTATATGGAGTTGCTTGAACAATCCCAGAAATTTGCCATATTGTGCCTCCATTCGTTGTTGTCTCAGACGACCGGGATATGGAGGTGGTGGAACATAAGGTGGTGGTGGTACGTATCTTGGCTGGTTCTTCAACAATGACAGGTTGCTTTTGCTTGTCACTTGTATTACGTGGTGTCTCGAGTTCTATTTCTTCAAGGATGGGCTGTAATACAGGTGCATCACCTTGAGTGGTTTTGCCACTCCTTGTGGTGATGGCTTTGACTTGAGCATTGGGGTTTGTTACAGTATTGCTGGGCAAAGTACCTTGGGGTCTCACAGATAGTGTTGTGCTATCTGACCCACCTGGTTTTCAATGGTTTGCAATGATGCTTTGTTGCTTTTGATTTCAGCCTCGTTTCTTTGGAACCTTTCCTCGTTTCTTCGATCAGATTTCCGGATGTACTCATCTGTGGCTTGTGTGGTTAACAACAAATGCTGTAATAAATCTTCCATTGATGATGCTCCACGGTCTCTTGTTACTACTGCTTGGACCTTGATATGGTGGTTTCTGTTGCTGGTAAGGTGGCCTACGGTTGAATCCAGTTGATGGTTGGCTGTTACCGGCTTCTCTGTAATTCGGATTGCTCCTCCAATTTGAGTTGTTGTTATATGCGTTGTTTGGGCCTCCTACGTAGTCAACATCTTCCATCATCATAATGCCTTGCGGGCATTCATTGGTCTTGTGTGAGCTTCCACATGTGTTGCATCGTGTTGGAGTCTTTTTAAGTTCAGCTTGCAATTGTTCGAATCGTTTGGTTAAGGCTTTTAACTGGGCTGTGATCAGTGTCTCAGAGTCTACTTGATGAATTCCTCTAGAGTTGATTTTGTTTCTCAAGGGATTGTAAGCAAAGCTCTTCTTAGCTGCCTTCTCTAGGGCTTGGTATGCTTCTGTTGGTGTGACACTTCCGAAATCTCCTCCCGCACTTTGGTGTACGGCTTGTTTGTGTGCTCGCTGATTGCATCATAAAAGGTTTGACACTGCAGCCACAGATCAAGTCCGTGATGTGGGCATCTCGAAGGAGACCTTTATATCTCTCCCATGCTGCGTGTAATGATTCATCATCGTCTTGGCGAAAGCTCGTGATGCTGCTTCTCAATTTGGCAGTGCGATCGGGTGGAAAGTATTTCAACAGGAATTGTTCAGCCATTCCGCCCATGTGGGTGATGGAACCAGCGCGGGTGCTCGGCCGCGAAGTGAAAATGGAAAAAGTCTAGTCTAATAGCATCGTCTGAACAGTTGTTGATTTTGAAAGTTGCACAGATACGAAGGAATCGTGAGATGTGAGCGTTAGGGTCTTCGTCTTGCAATCCGTGAAACTGACAGAGTCTCTACTAGTTGGATAATACTAGACTTAATCTCGAAATTGTTGGCCGCTATTGCTGGTTGGACAACACTAGACTCATAACCGTCGATTGATGGTGTGGCATAGTGCGTCATCTTCATTTCCTCGTCTTGATTAGCCATGTCTCCTTCGGATGGTGTATCTTCCGAGATGTCTTCTTCGATGATTGTTGCTGCTTGTTGCGGTCTTTCACGTAACCTTTGTCGGAAAAGTCGTTCAGGTTCCGAAAGAGGTGAAACAAGTTCAGGACTAGACGAGTCGGACATACACTAACTTAAGGAAGCACAAACTAACTAGGCTTAAAATGAATCAGGCAAATGTAACTAAACTGGCTAAGGTAAACTAACTACAAAATTAAAATGAATTTGAACAAAAAATATTAACAAGATATAAACAGGACAGTCAAAAATTTAGATTGTCTTTCAAACTTGCGTGTGTATCCCGGCAACGGCGCCAAAAACTTGATGCGGTGTGAAAGTATATATATTTGATAAAGAATTTTCGCACAGATTCAGTTTTAAATGGTTGTTACTACTACTAACTACACACACAAAAGGCAAGTGCACCTATCGTGAGGTAATATAGTGATGGTAAGAACCGAGTATCAATCCGTGGACACACTAAGACTACTCAACAATCCTTGTAATTGACTATCAATTTTGTTTAAGAGAATGATGAATTGCATTGATATAAATTAGGGTTTAAACTAACGATAAAAATAAGAAATAAAGTAAAACAAGTTGAAACTTTTGGATTTAGATCAAGGGATAAAGGCTATCATCCTAACTTGGATTACACTTATGTAATTGTGATGAAGTGATGGTGTGATTAAAGATATTGAATAAAGTAATTGTGTTAACGTTTATAAAGATGAGCTGGCGCGATTTCTCGTCTATCCGCTCCGTAGTGACCAAGACCAACACAGGCTGAGATTTACTGCTTAGATCAAGGCCCTAGTGATGTAGGTAAATCTTTTGTGCCCTTTTCGACATACGATTTCTGAAAACATAACTTAATGTAAGAAAAGAGTTGATCAAGTTCTATTCTAACATACCATTAATTTTAGAAAACCATAACAATTACTGTAGATTTCTCAGACTAATAAAAGGGAACCGTAAATGATCAGAAAGTTAAGGTCTTATGATTTCTAATAACCATCTCTAGTTAATTAGCCATAGTTGTTATGAATAAAAGTTGATCATACGTTTTTCAACCGTGTATGACAATCACAATTACAAACCATAAACTTATAACCCCCCGTTCAAATGTAGGTGCTACCCATCGAAAGTTTTCCCAAGACCACCATAACATTAACACAATATTTATCACACCATTAATTCATCACAAATTACAAAGTTTCATCCAAGTAGGATGATAATAAGAGTTTAGCTCATGACGAGCTGTAATGTAACAAACAACATAGAAGATAGATATGGATTCATTGATAAAATAGAACAATCAAACCATGATCCACAATGGATGGTGTTTAGATAATCCCGAGCTTCTTCCAAGTGTTGTATGCACCTCCCGAGCCTCCAAATAGTCTTCAAAACTTGATTCCCGAGAGAATTCTGCAGAGTGTCCCTTCCACCAAAAGCTTGCAAAATGAAGAGCTTGGACCTCTATTTATAGGCTTCCGGAGTTTTAAGCACGGCCCGTGACAAAAAGGCACGGCCCGTGTTAGTACAATGCTACGAAAGTTGGTCGGTTCGTACGTGCAGGAGCTGTCGGGGCACGGCCCCGTGACAAAATAGTCACGGCCCGTGAAAGGGGGTATCACGGCCCTGTGGTCATATGGGGCACGGCCCCGTGATCACTTTTGGGGGACAGTACTTTTGTCCTGTCAGATGTCCAATCACGGGGGTGTGCCAAATTAGCACGGGGGCATGTTTCAGGCAAGGCATGGGGGCATGCTTAATGAGGCATGGCCCCCTGCTTGGAGCTTTAAGCTTGGATTTCTTCAATTTCTTGTCCATTATGCTCCTTTTGTCCATCTTGCCCTTCACACACCTGAAAACACAATTAAAAGATTTTAAGTACGTAATCACCATATTTCGGGAGGAATCAAGAAATAAATGATGTGCTTTTGATAGTGTTTATATGTGTAATTTGGAGCACATCAGTTACCTAGACATTACGAATCCCACTAGATCCTATTCTGATCCATATAATGGGGTGTGACAATGCAATACTAGTATATAATATTTAACATAACTCTATATGGTTTCAAAGGAAATTGACAAAAAAAAGTTAACTAAGAACCCAAAAGAGTTTGAACCGAGTTGAATACACATGAGAGCATGACACGCTGGTGACAAACAAGTGCGATGGATATATAATTAAAGACATCGTTGCAGACGTCGACCGTTCAGCCACATATACAAACAATAGCAAGAATAAAATAAAATATAGCCTCATAATAACAAACATCAAAAGATCTAACATACTAATACACTAACTACTAAAACACTAAAACAAGATCGCACAAAAATCATAAAAACATAACATAATTACCTTATACACATTCAATTCATTATCAATTCATAATTACCTTATACACATTCAATTCATTATCAAATCACTATCAAATGACACAACCAACACAGCATCAAAATTCAAACCCGACCCAAATTGAAAAGCCTAAAAAAAAAAACTCTTAATTAAAAACTCAAAATGATTCCAAATAACTTTAAAAGTAATATTAAAAGATATGCTATAGGGGAATTCTGCACACACCGCATTTTCCTGGAAAAAACCGATTCAAACGGTCACGGTTAGGGCTCCTCGTGACCGTTCAATCGGGTGTGAGACCTAACTGTCACGGTGAGGCCTCACCATGACAGATAGATCTGGGGATCCGTTGCCAATGATTGGGTATGTAATTAATGAGGAATTGATTAGGGTTAAGAGGCTATATGTCACGGTTTGGCCAAACCGTGACATATTGTCTGTATATTCTATATTTTTTTAATCATATCACTTGTTTTTATTTTAATTTTATCACTCGTTTAACCTAATCGTAACTCACAAGTTGTGTGTTTTGGTTTATTAATAATTTATCTTATTACAAGTATTTATTTATTATTAATGTGACGGTTTTGTGTTTAATTTGTTTACGAGTTTGTAAAAATCGGTTGTCATTATACAGACATATTGTATATATTTTTAAATTTGAGTAATCATACTAGTTTGTTTTTATTTTTATTTTATCACACGGTTAACCTAATCGTAACATACGTGTTTTGGTTTGTGTTTATTATTAATTTATCATATTACAAGTAATTTTGTGTTTAATTATTTATTAAACAAGTTGGTGTTATTATTTTATCACATGGTTAACCTAATCGTAAAAATCAGTTGTTATCAAACATATACAATTAACATTATCAATATTATAAATATAAAACAAACAAACAAATAAACACAACCAAAACAAACACAACCAAATATACAAGTTATAATAACTGAAACTGCACACACACACACACACACATATATATATATACAACGAGTTTTTACATACAAAAAGAAATAAAATATAAACAAATACTGCGTATATATATATATATTATTATTATTATTGTTATTATTATTATTTATCATTATTTTTATTATTATTAGAGTTTATTTTGTAGTTCTGCATACACAAAATATTATTATTATTATTAACTTTAAAATTATTACTATTAACTTTTATTTATATTAGAGTATATTATTATTATTATTGTTATTATTATTATTATTTATCATTATTGTTATTATTATTAGAGTTATTTTGTAGTTTCTGGATATACAAAATAATACTATTATTATTATTATCAACTTTAAATTATTACTATTAAATTTTTTATTTATATTAGAGTATATTATTATTATTATTGTTATTATTATTATTTATCATTATTGTTATATTATTAGAATTTATTATGTATGTTTGAACATTGGTTTACAAAATATAAGGTGTATATATGTTGATATGTTCCCGATAAGATTGTTTAGGTTATCATTAAAACGTCACGGTTTGTTTACGTATGCATGTTTGTATGTACGTTACGAAGTGTATTTGTTCTTATTGTATATATATATGTTGATGTGTGTGCATGTTCATGAAAAGTAGTCTTTCTTATCGATCCTCATCCCCATCATGTTCCGCGGTGTCCCCATGGTTTTCTTTGAGGTGAACCGAACCGTCACTCTCATCTGTGTCATTCCCATTAAAAGTATCCGAGACATGTGTAATTTCTAGTTTTGACTGGTACGAGGGATGTCCGTAATCCAGCTCTGTTTTGAGTGGTATTTGTTCCGGGCATGCCCATAAGAATTGCAAGGGAGATACTGTACCCTTCACCGTAACCTGTCGGTCAAAATAAAGAGTTGTACCCCTCTTGAGCAACGTGTTCGACGGGTTGGTTTCCTCCTCCCCCACGGAGGGTGACTCTCGTATACGTAGTATTCCTAAAAAAGATAATGGTTAGATATTTCAATAATAAGTTATAATAAAACATATACTAGTTCAACCTGGTTCGAATCTTCGATATGTGGCACCTCATTCAAATCTGGAAGCTTCGGCTTTTGATAATGATCTCCCGAACCCGACATTGTTTTGAATTAACGTGTTTGGGAATGACGAATGTGAATGCTGAAAAATCTCGAGTGTTGGATGAATGAAAGCTTAAATGAAAAAATTTCGAGTGTTGGATGAGATGTCGAGTGTTGAAAGCTCAAAGATATTTAAGGTGAAAATCTGGTGCACAAACCGTCATGGTTTGGCCTCCACGTGACGGTTCGTGGCGCGAATCCCGGCCCTTTTGTCAAAATCACGTCTACATCGTACCTACATTGTACCTTAAACTGAGACCTTGTACCCTAGAGGTCACGGTTAGGCCAAACCGAGACGGTTTGGTGACCGGTTTTCAAACTTTATCAACACATTTGTCGTTTTCTTATCACGAGATCACGGGTAGACCAAACTGAAACCGTGACCGCAAGCGCTTAGGACCCATGCTATATTGATCTAAGGGGACACAATAATATATCTATCTGTCGTTCCTATTTGAACTGTGAATGTGATCAAACTTATCTCTAACCCTAAACCCCCATCCCATGTGATAACGTCGTCTCATATCTTCCCTTCATTCAATCATTCACCCATTTCTTCGAATCTTGCCGACCTATTTCCTTTTCTTTTTCCCCAAGCAAATAACTTTCAACCGATTCACACCCACATATAATAATAATAATCATATAAGTCTCTATGAACACCTTCAAAGTCATCGCTTCTACATCGTCGCCGTCTCTCCGTTTACTTTGCCCTAGTTGATGCAAATCTTTCTGTTTCAGAGACGGCGACTTCATCAAGAACCGATCTACCCATCGATTGATTCGTTTTGTGCATCAAACCCATCTTGATTTGGTGATTTTGAGTTGGGATTTGTGGTTGAATCTATCTTTTTGTACAAGGGTAAGTTATATAATCGTTTGATTTGGGGATCGGGGTGTTTGGTTAGCAGATCGGTGTTGGGTTGGTTTTTTACTTGTGTTTGATCGGTTTTTGGTGGGTTTTGAGTTGATTATTGAAAAAGTTGCTAGGGTTTGCTTGTTTAAGGAACCCTTGATTTTTTAGGTTAGAAATTGAGAGGTTATTGTGGTTGAGCATGCAGATCACTTGTTTTTGAGTCTTATCAAACCGTATGTTGTAGGGTCTCGTGAATTTTGAATCTTTTTTGGTGATTTTTGGTCAGAAAACATATTTTTTTGGGTGTTTGTTTGATTTCTTGTTTTACATACCCAGTCAACTATGTGCAAGTGTAAGAAACGTTTGAAGTTTTTATTTTTCGAAATCTTTGCTTTTGTAAGTTGTTTAGATATCACTTATGTCTTGAGGTGCATGGATTTAATTTCATAAATAGTGTTTTGATAATAAGTAATTTAGTTCAAGTGTTGTAGTGTAATTGTCATGGAACTTTGAAACGCCTGTTTAGATGCTTTTGTGTTCATCCTGTGAATAATTTTCTGCGAATGGTTAAGTTGGAGATGTATTGTTGACTAAGAAGCAAGGAAAGTATGAAAATCTGTAAAGATATGAACTTTAAACTGTATGGACTGCATGAGATGAATAAAAATTGTTTTTTTTTTTTTGCTGATTACTGATCATAACTAAGAACTTACTTGTTTTTTTACCGTTTGAATATGACTAGTCAACTTTTGTCACGTATTTGCGAGAAAGTACTGGAAGTTGTTAAATCACTGGTTTTGAGTTCTTAAGAACCTAATATATCGTTTTAAATGGTTTTGAATTGTGATAAGACAGATGAAATATCCTTTTTTTTGCGATTTTGGAAAACAATATTTTCTGTTCATTTATTTGAAGCTTTCACTAGTTTACGTTCATTCCTGATAAAAACGGTATGCTTATGATTTGAAGGATTCAAATGTAGTTTTGAAAATTTAATTCGACATCCATATATTTGGTATTTTGCTTTTCAAAAGATTTCCAGCTTAGTTAGACAACACGTATATGGTTGTATGTGTCTGCTCTTAATGTGACAAAATGAAAGCGTTTTTGTTTTTTTTTTTTTGGATTCAATATATAACATTTACGAATGTCTCTCAAATGATATATATAGACTTTCTTGACCAGAGATCATATGAGAATGTATGACGTAAATCTTTTTGAAAAAGAAAATGTTCCATGTGCCTACTCTTTTGTTTACGAAATCTGATGAAACATTTTTGTTTTTAGTGTCATCTTCGTTAGAGCTGTAATACTTTATGATGGTATTAGAAATTTGTCGACCTCAAGCTATGACAGGGATATGGTCGCATAGTGATGAAGTGAAGCTGATCTCTAAACATGGTATGCTCTCAATATTTGTGGCGATTCTTGATTTTGTATGATTTTTTACGCATATTTTGTGTTTGTGGACTGTGCAGGATATGACATTTTTTCAGCACTTAGTTTTAATAAAATGTACAAAACACCAAGTAACTTTTAGGCTAGTGTAAATAGCGTTAACCGTGTAGATAAGATGTCATCAAGGATGTGAAGGTGTCGGCAAATGGTCGTAGAATTATCGTTGATCCAAAGAGGAAAATAGTTACCCAATGCAAGGCTCAAGTAGTAGGTCCCAATAAGTCTCTAAGTGTGAAACCATCATTGAACAAGCTTGGAAAGAGAAAAAGAGCAAATGAATTCAAAGACGGATGTTCTTCATGCTCAAGGAAAACTTTACTGAAAAACTACTCGAATTTTATGAGGAGTGGCCTTCCACAGCGGTTGTTGTTCTCGCAAGATGGTCAATGGGTTGACTTTTCACAAGAAGTCGTTGATCTGATCAAAGAAGATTTCGTTCAAAGAGGGCAGCAATTGAAGTGAAATGTAATGGGTGTCACTTCATGCTAGACATTCTATATATGATTCAGGTTGATTTGAAAACTGGAGCTCAAAAGCCGATTGCTTGGATTGATGATGCGGGCAAGTGCATTTTTCCTGAAATATATTCCAGCTGTCATGGTAATCATGAAGATTTAGATATTGGCGAATCTCTGCGACCCCTGAAATTAATTTGCATTTGGAAATTGAGCTTGATGGATTAATGAATAATAAAGTTGAGGAATGTGTTGGAGAGTCAAATGTCAAGCGCCTCAAAGTTGACCAGGAAGGCCCTAATAACAGTCGTGCTCTTCTTGTTGAGGAAAAGCAAAAGAGTGATGAATATGCATCTCCTCTTTGCGGAACTAGTTTTGGGACCGTAGACGTAGAAACTGCTAGACACATGTTTATCTCAGGTCTAGGTCATGATTTGAAAGTTGACCTTCTTGAAGTCAAGAAGTATTCTAGTAGCTTTATGGAAGCACAGTTGGAACTCTTCCAGAAACAGGCTGAATTTACACAAAAGCTTCGTGGAAAAGCCAATGTGCAATACGGTTGGTTGGCTGCTGCGGGAGGTGCACCGTCTGGGATTATGTTTTATGGGCACAACGGGCCAAAGCTTGGGAAGTATGGCTATGGTATTCACCTTGCAGCAGTTCATTCTGCTCATAGCATGTATGAGTAGTAAGTTATATGTTTCTTGATTTTCGTTTGCATTTGGTTAACGGGTCAATATGAGTACTTTTGATGTGGTCAGTTTGGACCAAGTCAGGTTGACCCACAAGCACATCTTGAGTGACTTTTCATTCGTTGACCGTTTCTTTTTTGGCTATAATTTTTTTATACCCATTTGTGATATTATAGTGTAGGGAGAACCTGGGGCTGGATTGAATCATATGCCCCCAAATTCTTCAAGTATATGTTCATGGATATCAAACCATTTATAAAATTTTATTTTTCACTTGTTATGCAGTGCTATGAACTGTGATGTTGACGAAAAAGAATAAGGCATATGGTGTTATGTCGCGTGATACTGGGAAATGCAGAAGTTGTTCATGAGAGTTCCAAGCAGTTTTATCCAAGTGATCAATGCTTTGATAATGGAGTTGATGATCTCCAAAATCCTAATAATTATGTAATTTGGAATGTTAATATGAATACACACATTTTTCCTGAATGTGTAGTCAGTTTCAAGATGTCTCCAACAATCGAAGGTTGTAATTTCTGTATACTCTTGACAGTTCTTGAAGCCATGGAGCAAAATGTTTATATCAATTTAGTTACTATAACGTTGAAAAAATGTTCATTATGTGATTGCAGGTAATCCAGTTGGTGAAGAAAGCAAACCTGATATATCAAGAGTCACTACAACTAATGATCCACATGGACCCTCAAACCAAGATTCCTTTTCGAATAAATTGGTATGTATTTTAACTTTTATAATTTTTCAGAAATCTTGAACTAAGCATGTGTATCTTGAGTTTTTTTTTTTCAGGATAAAAATAGCAGCCCACAATTAGAGAAGGTTCCAAGTGTTGGTTCGAGCACACCCAAGGAGCCTAAATCCCCTTGGATGCCTTTCTCTACGTTATTTGAAGCTGTTTCTGCTAAAGTTGATCCAAATGATATGCAATTACTGCATCATTTCTACAAATCTTTTAGGGTGTGTAAAGTTATGAGCTTTTGATTTTCTGTAAGCACATGAAATACTCATATATTCAGTTTCCTGTTTTATTAGGCCAAGAAAATGAATCGAGAAGAGTTATTAGGCGATTGAGATCAGTAGTTGGGGATCAGATACTGAGGTCTACCATATCAGTCCTTCAAAACAAGGTTCAATTCAGTTTTCACTTGATTCTTGTGGGGTAAACACATTGGGTTACCATTTTAACTCCTTTTGTGTCATCTGCAGCAGAATCCTAATTCTGTTAGCACGCCAGAAGCTAAGGAGGCGCAACAAGGTTGAAATCGCCGTGAAGACTTTTAGTGTTTGTTTTTCTAGGATTTTGATGTAATTGTTGGATGATGCAAGTAAGAATTTGGTGTTTTGGTTCTTGTCGGCTTATGTTATCATAAAGTAATGGATGGTATGGATACTCTGAAATGTTGTTTTGGTTGTAAGGCTCACAGTATGTGAAAAAGAATCAATGTAGGTGAGCGCATTGTGTCTAATTTGTTTCTAATCGTTTAATACTCGATCATACCGGTGTTCAAGTATGCTTCCATGCCATAGTTTGTCGTGTAACAGATATGAATGGTTGATTTTTAGGGTATCACCTATATACGATGGAATTGTTGCAGTAATATTTTGCAAGTGCATGAGGAGAAATATGCTCTTTGTTCATCAATGCGAGTTTAAGGTTTCAAATCAATGAATCATATTTGTGACTTGGCCTGACAAACGTAAGCGTTAGATTAAGTAACTGGTCATAACAAATTCAGGCCGTAAATGGTTATAACAGATTCTGGCCAATATCGGGTCCGATCAAAATGAGTTGATTTAAAATGTATGTCAAGAGGGGTTGGATCGTCGGTCACCCTTTCTGTGCCCTTGTATTATTAACATCAAAATCCGATTTTCCTTCTATAATTATACTGTAGGAGCTCATATTATATGTTCTCACCACCATGGATTCATTTGATGCTTTATAAGCTGATAATGTTTGCGCTCTGGGTGTAGTGACACATGTAGGATTCGTGCCCATGAGATCCATAAGTGGTGGACGGAGGCATGGGGAAGGCGATGGAGTGTGTATTTTGAAGTGTCAAGGGACCAGTGAAGGTAAGAATTGAGGTGAGGTAAAGTCGTTGCAATGGTTGCATAGTTTGTTGGTGAATTTTTGTGTGATGCAGAGTCAAAACATAATTACAGTTCATTTTGATTGTTATCTTTTAACACTGTTTTTTGACATTGTACTTCATGCTTTCATTCGTTTTACTAAGGCGTACGTAAAATTCTCAGTTTTAAATGTTTGTGAACACAAGAAATAATCATCTTTTCCACAATTTGTTAACTTGGCCAAGAAAATGACCGCGGAAGAGTTCATTAACATACTGAGGTATACAACATCTGTCATCCAGAACAAGGTTTCGTTTAGTTAGCTCTTGATCCTGGTGGGTCAACGGGTTGGGTTACCATCCTAACTCCTTTTGTGTCTTCTGTAGAAAAGTACTAATTCTGCAAGCATGCCGGAAGCTAAGAAGGTGCAGGCCTTTTAGTGCTTGTTTTTTCTTGGGATTTTGATGTAATTGTTGGAAGATTTGCAGTAAGGATTTACTGTTTTTGTTTCTGGTCAGCTTACTTTCATAATGGCTGATGTACTCTGAAAAGTAGTTTTGGTTCGAATGCAGGATCCTGTGGATGTATGTGAAAAAAATCAAATTAGTTGAGCGCTGCTTTACGGCTAATATGTTTCTTAGGCGTGCTAATTGTCACTCTGATCATACTGGTGTTTAAGTACGCTTCCAGACCACATGTTGTCATTTGACATGCGAGTCGTCGTGTAGGTTGGGATGTTTTAGTTGGCCCTACTTCAGATGTAGGTTGAGGCTGTGAAATTAGGGAAATATGAACAGTTGTTACCTAGACGTCGCGATGGAATTGTTACTAGTATACATTAACATACACAAGTACATGGTATATATATATATATATATAATATATATATATATATATATATATATATATATATATATATATATATATATTATATATATATATAGAGGGATCCATTCAATTGAAAACTAAAATTTTGTCAAGAACCATGAGAACATTATAAACCATAGATTAACTAGATCAAGGGTCTTAATTGTTAATGGTATATTGTAATTATTATAGATTCCGGACTAAATAACAACTAGGATAAGGGCATATTTGAGATTTCCATTGTAAGTTTGTAAAACCGTTTAGAACGTGGGGTGCACTTTTTAATTTGAATATTTAAAAATTTCTAGATTTTATTCATTTCTAGATTCAAACCAAGAAATTGTATTTTGATTTCGTACATACAATAACATTAATGAAAAAATAATTTAGATTCCTCTTCATCTACTTTGTGTCTATCTTAACAATACCTACATCTTTCTTTTTTCACTAAATCTTCCTCTTAAATAGCTTTTGCATTCTTTTTTCGTCAAACACAAAATTTTAAACATTTCTTCAACACATCCAATTCCATAAGAACCTACACATTATTTAGCAATCCCACCATCATCCACTCTTAAGTAATTTAAAATCATTCAAAAGTCAGCTATGACAATCTGTATAATACATGTAATTAACGTCCTCCATTATCCTATAAAACTCTCATTCGCAATGATCTGGATCTAATAGAACATGTTCGCTAATTGCAATCTGTAAATACTATCCTCTTCTCTAGCTTCTCTTCGATCCGCCATGGCACATAAGTAGAAAATTTTGGATTTTGATACGGTTGCCTACACCCAATCAAATTTCCAAATATCGCTACATGAATACAATGACCATGTGTGTTTATTAGTTAGCATATCAACTACAACATAATAATAAAGGATACAATGTAACTATATACTCAAATAAAGTTTTAAAGGGATGCTATGAAATGCAACTGCAAATTGATAAATCGGACCAGTTTTAATAATTTCAATGTTCTCCAAAAGATACGAATTTAATAAACACAAGATTGGATGGTTTAATAATTAATGAAAATTAGAAAATAATAACAAATGTGAACTACATATACAAGTGGTATGATACACAAGATTTAGCCATGTGTATAAATACATTATGCATTATGTGCATAAATGCATAATTGCATATATGTATTATGTGCATAAATGCATAATTGCATATATGTATTATGTGTATAAACGCATTATTGCATATACAATTCACTACACATAGTATGTTGATTTCTATTATTTCAAATTTAGATCACATAACAACACTGACATACTACATACTACCGTCTTCTACTGGAGTTATTACCAATCCACTCATTTGACAATTGAAACATGTGAGTGGTGGCGATTATAATACCTATAATTCTTCATACTTCAACCAATGATTTAAATCTACTTTATCAAACATAATTTGTAACGATATAATCTACTTTATCAAACATAATTTTAAACGAACTAATACGTAATCATACAAGAAAAGATTAAGAATTAAATGTTGTTGTAATCTAACAAGAATACGTCACTAATCATGAACCTTTTTTAAACGTCGTACTTGCTATATCAATATTACTTATATAATATACAAAACATAAAATAAGTAGATACATATGACATCCCAAACACAATTCATCCCCACTATACTCATTTTGTTGACTAGATTTAACCATTTACGCCATGCACTTATTGAGTTCTTATGGAGAATCCAACATCAGTACATCAGCATAACTGTTTTGGAAATTCCATCCTTCCACATTACCATAAATGTCAAACTCGTACACCAATCTGGAGTTGTTTTCTGCATTTTTTTAACTACAAGCAACCTCGAAACAGCCTCGTTCGATGCTGATGCAGCCTTCTTGCTGTTCAAAACAGTTTTAGTAACACGAGCATATGAAATCCAACGACTACACATTGCTTTCTTACAGGTCATCACTTTAATCTGAATCAATATCATCATAATATTACAATCATTTATAGAACGAAAAAAACAATCGACATTGAACGAAATTAGTTACCCATTAAATACCAACGCTAAATCGCAGCTATCGATGGAAGAAATTGGTTTACAACGTTTATTTTTTAGTCTAAATCGTTGGATCAATTGAATCAATTGGGTATTCTTGATCGATTTCTTTTATATCCTTGATGAAATAAGAAATATTGATTGCCTAATAATTACAAAGAACCACAGGTTGTCAGGGGAGGGAACGGTTATATTTAACCCACTAACTTAATTGAAATAAATTACATTCTTGACCTTTTGGATAATTATTTAAATAAAAAATCTGATAATAATTATAAAAATTCTAATTGGATGTTGTTAGTTCTTTTGGTTTTTTACAAAATATGGTTTTCATATGAAAGTCCCCCCCTCTCCCTCTCTCTCTCTCTCTATATATATATATATATATATTACACACACACACACACACACATACACATATACATATACACAGTTTTCCGCTGTGAAATTAGGGATAAAATATATATATATATATAGTTTTTCGCTGTGAAATTAGGGAAATATGAACAGTTGTTACCTAGACGTCGCGATGGAATTGTTACTAGTATACATTAACATACACAAGTACATGGGTAATATACACACACACAACACACACACACATAGTTTTCCGCTGTGAAATTAGGGATATATATATATATACATATATATAGTTTTCCGCTGTGAAATTAGGGAAATATGAACAGTTGTTACTGATGCGGTGTGAAAGTATATATATTTTTAATAAAGAATTTTCGCACAGATTCAGTTTTAAATGGTTGTTACTACTACTAACTACACACACAAAAGGCAAGTGCACCTATCGTGAGGTAATATAGTGATGGTAAGAACCGAGTATCAATCCGTGGACACACTAAGACTACTCAACAATCCTTGTAATTGACTATCAATTTTTATTTAAGAGAATGATGAATTGCATTGATATAAATTAGGGTTTTAAACTAACGATAAAAATAAGAAATAAAGTAAAACAAGTTGAAACTTTGGATTTAGAATCAAGGGATAAAGGCTATCATCCTAACTTGGATTACACTTATGTAATTGTGATGAAGTGATGGTGTGATTCAAGATATTGAATAAAGTAATTGTGTTAACGTTTATAAAGATGAGCTGGCGCAATTTCTCGTCTATCCGCTCCGTAGTGACCAAGACAACACAGGCTGAGATTTACTGCTTAGGTCAAGGCTCTAGTGATGTAGGTAAATATTTTGTGCCCTTTTCGACATACGATTTCTGAAAACATAACTTAATGTAAGAAAAGAGTGATCAAGTTCTATTCTAACATACCATTAATTTTAGAAAACCATAACAATTACTGTAGATTTCTCAGACTAATAAAAGGGAACCCGTAAATGATCAGAAAGTTAAGGTCTTATGATTTCTAATAACCATCTCTAGTTAATTAGCCATAGTTGTTATGATAAAAGTTGATCATACGTTTTTCAACCGTATGACAATCACAATTACAAACCATAAACTTATAACCCCCCGTTCAAATGTAGGTCCTACCCATCGAAAGTTTTCCCAAGACCACCATAACATTAACACAATATTTATCACACCATTAATTCATCACAAATTACATAAGTTTCATCCAAGTAGGATGATAAAGAGTTTAGCTCATGACGAGCTGTAATGTAACAACACACATAGAAGATAGATATGGATTCATTGATAAAATAGAACAATCAAACCAATGATCCACAATGGATGGTGTTTAGATAATCCCGAGCTTCTTCCAAGTGTTGTATGCACCTCCCGAGCCTCCAAATAGTCTTCAAAACTTGATTCCCGAGAGAATTCTGTAGAGTGTCCCTTCCACCAAAAGCTTGCAAAATGAAGAGCTTGGACCTCTATTTATAGGCTTCTCGGAGTGTTTAAGCACGGCCCCGTGACAAAAAGGCATGGCCCCGTGTTAGTACAATGCTTACGAAAGTTGGTCGGTTCGTACGTGCAGGAGCTGTCGGGGCACGGTGTCACACCCCCCGTTGATAGTGGAAACACGGGGAATGCGAGCTAGACGGGATCGTCATAACACATGGTATATGATAGAGTAGCAATAAAAATATGATGACAAGCGTGTCATGACGACACCCGAACACAAATGGAGACTTGTGTCGTGTATAATCAATGTTCACGACAGCATAGTCATAAGCACAACACAATGATCACAAAACATTGATAATAGTATAATGTAATATTCCCGCATCACGGGAACAAGTATACAAAAGATCATATTCATGTTCAAGCTTTACAAAAGTAATAACACAAAATTCATCCTAGGGTCTCCTCTAAAAGGCAGCACTCCTAGAACTTCAATTCCTTGATCACCTGAAAAGTAATGCTCAAAACGGTCAACAATAATGTTGGTGAGCTTCGCAGGTTTAAATTGTAAACTTGTAATTGATGCTGTATATTGTTTGTAGTGGAATACCGTGCAGACAGTTATAAGCAAGCAAGATCACATACCATGAGTTTTATACAACCAAACCTAACGACGTACACAAGAAACTTGTCAGAATATATTCACCCAAGGCCGTTCCTGGCAGTGTGATGGTACTTACAAGTAACCATCTGTCAAGGTGGGGGTGTCAACCCAGTAGTACTACTAATACCTATCTGTTGGTTCCAACACCGGAATTAATGGTTGTAAGACAGTCCCACAGTAACATCATGTATGCATCAGATAAGTACTCATAAACAGTATCACGTTGATTCCAAGTATGAAAATTGTATGTATGTTGTACAGCATTGAAAACGTGTGAGCATACTTTTCCCCCATGTTGTAAAGATTGAAACAAATGTATAAGTGTAAAAAGGGGCCACGAAACTCACTTGTTAAGTGGTAAGTATGTCTGATGAACTTCCCAAACTTGTATGTATGTATGAACAGTCAATCACCTATTGACAGTTATGTTAAGAACTAATCTTATGAACTACTGTCAATAATATGTTTAATTGAATCGGGTCGTTTCGGTTCGGTCGTGAGTAGTACACACAAGCAGTCATACACACATCTTAGTCTAGATTATTTTAATAGTATATGCCTGTTAATAGCGTTGACTTTAATCTTTGTGGTCAAGCTATGACACTTTATTATATTACATTATCGTCGTGAGATCTCCGAAGAGGGGATCCACACACTCACACACCATTAAGTCATACAGTAGGACCGGACGCACGACTGACACTCCATTCACACGAGTGGACTTTCAGTTGTACGAATTAGCTACTTTTGTACAATTGAACCTTCATTCGTGTGACTAAGCCTTCAGTCATACCATGCAATACCAGTCGCGCAACCAAACAGCTAGCCACGCGACTCAGCGTCCCTTCGCGCGAATCAGCTTCATTCGCACGAGGTGGACCCTTTTCGCGCGACAGTCGTCTGGTGGTGCGACTCACACAATCGCACACACATACTTTCGCATAGCCCAGTCACGCGACAACCCCTGTCGCGTGACATCTCCAGTCGCGTGACATTACCAATCGCGTGACAATCTCTATTTCGCACCTACCGACAGTCGCGCGACACCACCGCGCGACTTACCTATTCGCTCAAGTCTCAAGTCGCACACACACATGCAGTCGCACGTCCCAGTCGCGCGACAACCCATTCGCGCATCGGGAGTCGCGACGGCAGTGAGTTGCAGGTCGGCCTTCGGCTGCCGAACACGAGTGTTACCCAACCAGAACCTCCAGAGCTCATATTCTAAACCTATCTAGACAAGAAACACACTCAGAAACAAGACATGCAAGTCCACACGACCTCATGTGCTCGGATGAACCCGAGCACCCGAAAACCCTCGAAATGCAGCTGTAAAATCGAGTTAAAAACGAGGTAGTGAGGTTATCTACCTGCTAGGAACTAGTATTCACGATGGTACTCGAGATTTGAAGACGAAAATGCGAGAAACGGGTCGGTTTTGGTGTGGTTTCTAGAGAGAGAGAGTAGAGAGAAAATGGTGGAGAGGAAGAAGAAGTGAGGAGAAGAAAAGGAAGAAGTGGCTGGTAGGAGGGTATTTATACCCAGTCTAGTTTCTCAAAGTGTCAAGTTTAGTCCCCGCACTTTGCCCCCGGGTTCCCAATTTTGTTTCGGTTGAAAACGTTATAATTTAGTCTTGTTTTATTGATGATAAAATGTTATTTATGTTATTTTAAGTTAAAAATGATTTTATCGTGAAAATTATTTTATTTAAAAATGACGTGTTTAGTGTTTACGGGGCAAATCTTGGAGAATGTCTTAAAATAATGACAAGTCAAGCAACGATACTACACATATAAGGGCAATTAAGTAAAGCAAATATGGTATTCACGTAATTGGTTCGTCTAAATGAGGAATGACTGTTAACAAGGTTAAGTAAATCACGTTAAACGACGGACCTTTGGTGACGGATGTCACAGTATCCCCCAGTTGAGGGAATTTCGTCCCGAAATTCAACTGGTGCTAGGCCCTAGAACGTCATCCGCGAATAAATGTGGATATTTGAGTCTCATCTGATCTTCACGTTCCCATGTAAACTCTGGCCCTCGTTTGAAATTCCATCTCACACGGACGATAGGTATCTTGCTGCGCCTCAACTTTTTGACCTTTCGGTCCATGACCTCAATGGGTTCCTCAATAAAACGAAGCTTTTCGTCGATCTTGATTTCCTCAATTGGTACGTGTAAGGACTCGTCTGCCAAACACTTTTTGAGGTTCGACACGTGAAAAGTATCATGCACACCGCTAAGTTCTTGTGGCAACCTCAATCGGTAAGCCACCGGACCAATTCTTTCTGTAATCTCGAATGGTCCTACGTATCGAGGGGCTAACTTCCCTTTCTTACCAAATCGTACGATCCCTTTCCAATGAGAGACCTTGAGTAAGACATGATCCCCAACATTGAATTCTAGAGGCTTCCGACAGTTGTCGGCATAGCTCTTTTGGCGATCTCTAGCTGCTTTAAGTCGGTCTTTGATTTGGAAGATCTTATCAGTGGTTTCTTGAATGATCTCTGGGCCCGTAAGCTGGCTTTCACCAACTTCAGCCCAACAAACTGGTGATCTACATTTCCGTCCATACAATGCTTCAAATGGAGCGCATCCAATGCTTGTATGGTAGCTGTTGTTGTAAGAGAACTCAATCAACGGTAAATGAGTGTCCCAGCTACCACCAAAATCGATTACGCAAGCTCTAAGCATGTCTTCCAATGTTTGTATAGTTCGTTCGCTTTGGCCATCTGTTTGTGGGTGATAGGCAGTACTCATGTCTAATCGAGTGCCCATCGCTTTCTGTAACGTCTGCCAAAATCGTGAAGTGAATCGACTGTCTCGGTCGGATATGATTGACACCGGCACCCCGTGCCGTGTCACGACCTCTTTGATGTACAATCTTGCCAGCTTATCCATCTTGTAGTCTTCTCGGATAGGCAAGAAGTGAGCAGATTTCGTCATTCGGTCCACCACGACCCAGATCGAGTCGTGCCCACTTGGCGTTCTTGGGAGTTTGGTAATAAAATCCATAGTGATGTTCTCCCATTTCCACTCGGGAATTTCAGGTTGTTGCAATAGTCCCGATGGTTTTGTTGTTCCGCCTTGACCTTTGAACAAGTCAAGCATTTGCTCACGTATACAGCAACATCTTTCTTCATACCTGGCCACCAGTATAGTTCTTTCAGATCGTGGTACATCTTGTCTGCACCAGGATGAACTAAGTATCGTGTCTTGTGTGCTTCATCCATGACTAACGTACGTACACCTCCCCATCTGGGGACCCATATACGATCTATGAAGTAATGAACGCCATCATCTTTGCGAGTCATCTGTTTATCCAACCCTCGGAATTCTTCTCCCGCAAGGTTCTCTTCTTTCAAAGCCTCGTTTTGTGCAATCTGAATCTGAGCCTTTAAATTGGTTTGAATAGTCAAACCTAGCGCTCGTGCACGTAACGGGTTTCACACGTTCTTTGCGGCTCAAAGCATCAGCCACCACGTTGGCTTTCCCCGGATGATACCGGATTTCACAATCGTAGTCGCTAAGCAATTCTACCCAGCGTCGCTGTCGCATGTTAAGTTCTTTCTGGTTCATGATGTGTTGAAGGCTCTTATGATCTGTGTAGATGATGCATTTGGTTCCGTATAGATAATGCCTCCATATCTTGAGTGCAAATACTACAGCACCCAACTCCAAATCATGAGTTGTGTAGTTCTTTTCATGCACCTTGAGTTGTCGCGAAGCGTAGGCAATCACTTTATCTTTCTGCATTAGCACACAGCCCAAACCTTGATGTGAAGCATCACAGTACACCACAAAATCATCGGTTCCGTCTGGAAGGGACAATATCGGTGCGTTGCACACTTCTCTTTCAATGTTTGGAACGCCTGTTCTTGTGCTTTCCCCCAATCGAACTTCTTGTCTTTCTGAGTCAACAAAGTTAACGGTTGGGTAATCTTGGAGAAATTGGCAATGAAGCGACGATAGTATCCGGCCAATCCCAAGAATTGCCGTATTTCTGAGGGCGTTTGGGGAGTATCCCACTTCTTCACAGCTTCAATCTTACCGGGGTCCACATGAATTCCATTTCGTTAACTACATGACCCAAGAACTTCACTTCTCGAAGCCAGAATTCACATTTCGAGAACTTGGCGAAAAGTTTCTCTTCCTTCAACAGTTCTAGAATTGCTTGGAGTGTGTTTTTCGTGATCCTCTTTTGAACGGGAGTAGATAAGTATGTCGTCAATGAACACGATCACGAACTTATCAAGGTAAGGCTTACACACCCAATTCATCAGATCCATAAAGACAGCTGGTGCGTTGGTCAATCCGAATGGCATGACCAAGAACTCATAGTGTCCGTAACGAGTTCTAAATGCTGTTTTGGAATATCGTCCTCAAATACTCTTAGTTGATGATATCCAGATCGAAGGTCGATCTTAGAGAAATACGAGGCTCCCTGCAACTGATCGAACAGGTCGTCGATTCTGGGAAGAGGATACCGATTCTTCACGGTCAATTTGTTCAATTCCCTGTAGTCGATACACATACGGAACGACCCATCCTTCTTCTTGGCAAATAACACCGGTGCTCCCCACGGTGAATGACTCGGTCGGATGAAACCTTTCTCCAGTAGTTCCTGTAGTTGGCTTGACAACTCTTGCATCTCTGAGGGCGCTAACCGATACGGTGTCTTTGCTATCAGTGTAGCTCCAGGAACCAGCTCTATATGGAATTCCACCTGTCGTGGAGGAGGCAATCCAGACAAATCATCAAGGAACACCTCCGGATAATTCCGTACAATTGCAATGTCTGCCAATTTGTCTCTTCTTCTTTCTTTTCTACGATGTGAGAGCAGAAAAGTGTAACACTGCTTTCGTAGACTTCGGCGGTCTTTCATGCAAGAAACGAGCTTTAGTGTTCTTCCCGGTCGTCTCCTTGAATCTTGAGTACCTCCCCGTTTGGCATGGGGATTCGTACTTTCTCCGACAAACCCCATTCGCGCCATCGGGAGTCGCGACGGCAGTGAGTTGCAAGTCGGCCTTCGGCTGCCCGAACACGAGTGTTACCCAACCAGAACCTCCAGAGCTCATATTCTAACCTATCTAGACAAGAAACACACTCAGAAACAAGACATGCAAGTCCACACGACCTCATGTGCTCGGATGAACCCGAGCACCCGAAAACCCTCGAAATGCAGCTGTAAAATCGAGTTAAAAACGAGGTAGTGAGGTTATCTACCTGCTAGGAACTAGTATTCACGATGGTACTCGAGATTTGAAGACGAAAATGCGAGAAAAGGGTCGGTTTTGGTGTTGGTTTCTAGAGAGAGAGAGTAGAGAGAAAATGGTGGAGAGGAAGAAGAAGTGAGGAGAAGAAAAGGAAGAAGTGGCTGGTAGGAGGGTATTTATACCCAGTCTAGTTTCTCAAAGTGTCAAGTTTAGTCCCCGCACTTTGCCCCCGGGTTCCCAAATTTTGTTTCGGTTGAAAACGTTTAATTTAGTCTTGTTTTATTGATGATAAAATGTTATTTATGTTATTTATAAGTTAAAAATGATTTTATTCGTGAAAATTTATTTATTAAAAAATGACGTGTTAGTGTTTACGGGGCAAATCTTGGAGAATGTCTTAAAATAATGACAAGTCAAGCAACGATACTACACATATAAGGGCAATTAAGTAAAGCAAATATGGTATTCACGTAATTGGTTCGTCTAAATGAGGAATGACTGTTAACAAGGTTAAGTAAATCCGTTAAACGACGGACCTTGGTGACGGATGTCACACACGGCCCATGACAAAATAGGCACAGCCCCGTGAAAGGGGGTATCACGGCCCCGTGGTCATATGGGGCACGGCCCCGTGATCACTTTTGGGGGACAGTACTTTTGTCCTGTCAGATGTCCAATCACGGGGGTGTGCCAAATTAGCAGGAGCGTGTTTCAGGCAAGGCATGGGGGCGTGCTTAATGAGGCATGGCCCCCTGCTTGGAGCTTTAAGCTTGGATTTCTTCAATTTCTTGTCCATTATGCTCCTTTTATCCATTTCCCTTCACAACACCTGAAAACACAATTAAAAGATTTTAAGTACGTAATCACCATATTTCGGGAGGAATCAAGAAATAAATGATGTGCTTTTGATAGTGTTTATATGTGTAATTTGGAGCACATCAAATATCCCCACACTTAAACTTTGCTTGTCCTCAAGCAAATCACTTAAATGACAACTCCACCAAAACCAAATAAAACAAAAGATAAATATGTCTTTCGGGAAATATGCAAGTAAAAATTATTTCATCCAAATGCAAACATTTTAAGCATGTATAGAATGATATCCTAGCAAGCACTGGGATTGTTAGTAAAGATTATAATCATGCAAAATCCACACTCCTCACAAAATACTCTCACGCGGCAATATGAAATCATACATAAGATGAAGTATGACTAATACGCTCATTTCCTAGCATGTATACGTGTGGAATCATAAGCTTGCTAAGGGATCAATTCTCCACCTACTTAGATATTTACTTGCATAAATCATTAGGTCTTTGATGGGTTGTAACTTGGCTCGGGCTCGGGTGTGGAATGTTGGAAAAAGTGGCTAAATGCTAAAGACGACGGTCTTGGTTTATTTTTCTAACATAAACTACAAGGAAAGCAGTAAAAAGTTCCCTATACAATACTTCAAGCTAGAAGGGATATGCTAACTTGAGGACTCGTTTAAGGTCAGATTGTCAAGACCGTATTTTGCTTTCAGAAACCTTACTTCATCCTTTACCCGAAGATACACAAAACTATCCTTTCGTAAGGATCGTTCGGCTTGAAGCCTAATAGCACCCAATCGGATCAGTTCTGTGTATTCGTATTGGGATTCAGTTTGGTTCTTTTTGCATTTTCCATCGTGTGACCAATTTCCCAATTCGGGCATCTTTCGTATCTTTTTGCTTGTCTCTTTATGGCGCTTTTTGAAATTCCACAAAATGGCGGAACTTGTCTTTTTTTTTCGCCATTTCTTTCTTGCGTCGTACGTGAGGTTGTAAATTTGTTCGCGGATTTCGGGGGAAGTCCCGGTTTTGCGTGATGAAGGCAACAAAGCAAATTAAAATCAAAAGAATGCATTCCAGTTCTTTTAGGTCTGCCGGTAAAAGACCAAATTTTCTTTCTTTTTTCTTTTTTGTCTTTTCTTTTCTTTCCTTTTTTTAAATAAACCAAAATCGTGTCTTTAACGAAAAATGGGTTTTGTTGAAGACTTTTTGGTTGAGTGACTTGGTGATTCGGGTGATAAAGAATAAAATGTTTAGGCTCAACGGGGCTAACTAGGGTTGACGTTCGGGTAGGTAAGATTAAAGAAAATGGTTGGGGCTTGAATGGTTAAGGGTTTCCTAATGCCTAACTCATTTTTATGCAGAAAATACTAATTAAGGTCTTGAAATGTATACCCAAAGCAAGTTTTAATCACACGTATCATGAGGTACTCTCAATTGAATCCAGAATGAAAGTAAAATTGCAAATATTTGCAAAAGCTGTTTAAGGCTCAAAAATAAACTCACAAATGGATGGAATTGGGTAAAAGTGTTTCATTTTGCATGATTACATATGTTTACTTGATTATTGCTTTTAAGGATATCACAAAAAATATTTTCAATTTTTATTTGGATTTCTTTTATTTACTTATTTATTTCCCGAAAACGTATATTTATAATTTGGTTTATCAAAAATTGTTTAAATTTTTGCTTCGTGTCACAAAAATTTATGGTTAAGTGATTTGGTTCAAAATTTTCAATTTGGACCTGTTTTAGCAAAGTATTAAGTATGTGTCTCGATTAATCCCATCCCCACACTTAAAATTCACATTGTCCCCAATGTGATAGATAAATTAAAAACAAGAATGGAAACGAGATACTCCCCAAAATATTATGAAGTTGACTTGTATCTTTGCTTGCGAGAACCATCGGGATCACCTGAAATATCATCCATTTATTGAAAGCATTAAAATCCTAAACACACAAAATAAAAATAAAATGACATAAAGTAAAGGATAGATTGGCACAAAACGACTGTGCCCGGCCCCTGAAAGTGATGTGGATTTTCAAGGGCTTTGTGGTGGGATATCCCCCACTCATGATACATTCGGTTTCTGATGTATGTGATATCATTGCTCAGGTCGTCCACTCGAGAGTTCAGATTTTCGACGCGGTTGAAAGCTTGTTGCGCGTATTCGAATGATCTCCTTGCATGGTCACTGGTGGTCTGGATTGCTTCATAGAGGTCTAACATGGTTGGAAATTCTCTGGCGTGTGAGCTGGAGGCCCCGGCGTCTTCATGATGTGCTGGCATATCAAGATCCATGATAATCTCCTCGGGGTCTGCCGGATCCCAGATTTGTCCCTTTCTATCCATGAATCTCGGTTGTCCATTTGGTAAGGTTGTGATCATGTACATGCTTGTGCAAATGCTTAAGTCCAACAATCCTGGCATTACTCCTTCGGTTCCTTCCGTGTTACACCCATAACTCTTGTACAAGTTCAGGATCCAGCTTCCTCCAAACATTGGTGTCGGGACACCAGCAGTTGCATTCCTGGCAAACAAGTTACAAAACAAATACCCAATGTTGCAGGGCAAATGATTAGTCATACAGTATAAGATAAACAAGTCTCTCAAACTAACAACTCCGTCGCTTTGTCCACGAGCTGTTATCGAATGGCTAAGCAACCGATGTATGTATCGTAGCAATGGGTCCCGAATCTGACTACTCTTGGTTTACTTGAGTTGAATGCCCTGTTCCAATCTTCTCCCAAAATGCCTTTCTCATGGCGCCGCTTTCTGCGTCCCTACTTTCCTCATCTGGAAATGTATGATAAGCTGACATTCCGGAGATTGCTTCCTCCTCCATTTCCTGTTCTGTATATATTCCTAGATAGACACCAAACAAAGCGATGGATGTTTTTGCCAATGTCCACCCAGTCTGAATGTAACTGCTTCCTCATCCCAAGGGTCGGAGTCTTTCATGCTAAATCTGAAAGATGCTAAAAATTCAAGAGTTAGTTCATAAATGGAAGGCCTGTTTTGTGAAAACAACCGCTTCCACTGGATACTCAATAAATTGTTATATCTTTCGAGCTGTCCGACAGCCGCCAAGGTTTCTTCATCGGCTTGCAAATGTGACCTTTCGGCCCTTTGCAAGAGCCTTTGCAATCGATCACGACACCATCTTTCACGGTTTCCTCCAAATTGCAAGTATGGATGGTTCATGATCCTGAAATTTGGACAAATCAGTTAATATATACAAAACAGATTTTTTTGGAACAAACTATCTATTTTAGGGGAAAGATTGATTTTCAAAAGCCACGTTACCCCTTTTTATCAATTTGTGTTGAAAAATAGTTGACACGGTGCTTTTTAAGAAAAATTTGTCAAACATGGGGGTGTGCCTCTTGAAACGTGGGGGTGCAGTTAACATTTTGAATTATGAAATTTCAACTCGAGCCAATGTGGTTTTGTTTGTAAATTCTTGATTAAGCATAAATTTGTCATTTTCTTGCTTGAAAAACCAAAGATTATACGTTAAACATTTTTATAAATTGTTAATAATTCAAGACAAAAATATAAATGTTTCAACACTACTTATCCAATTCTTGTATCTTGAACATGATTAACAAAGAAATCACCACACATTATGAAGATAGTCTTTTAAACACTAACGGGAAACATACTAACACTAACACTAATTCTATGGAAAATGACATTTTAACACTAATTACTAACTAATCAAACTAATTAACACTAATCAACTTCCAAGAGAACATAAACAAAGAGGCATGAAGCATTCATAATTCCATAACGTTTAAGCACAAGCTTTTACATATAATCATTAGGATTTCGGTTGTTTAGAGACCTAATCACCTAAATACATGCAAATGGCTACCATAATCATGGAAAATGACATACTAACCTCTTGATTATCTTCTTGAAATGATGCTTGAAAACAAGAAGGAAGAATTGAAAAAAATTGATAAAAATGAAGAAGAAATGAAGTTGCAGGTCCAAAAAATCGGGCTTTATCACTAGTCATTGATGGGGAACAAGACAAAATGCTGAAACAAGTCAGATTTTGTCGAAAATTTTTCGTCACGGGGGCGTGCTTGTTGGGGCACGGGGCCGTGATTGCCTTTTGCAGTCTCGGTTCAGTATTTTGTTGTTCCGTTTTTCAATTTCGCGCGTTGCGTAATTTACCCGGCTAAGTTTTGACACGTCCAATTCATCAGAGAAGTTACGAAATTAGTTCTAGAATTCAAATAAGCAAACCAAGCGACAAATACATTTTCCTATCTTCTACGATTACATAATACGTTAATAACCGGGAATCTGAAACTACAAAACCAGACTCCTTAACGCGCACTAGCGCACATGACCCTTACGGAATGCCTCTAGAAGAAGCCTCCACACATTTCGTGTGGAAGGGTCGGGATAGGGTAGTGCGAAGTGCGGTTGCTAAGTTCCGCGAGCCGACGGTTGATGGAAACAAGCTCCTCGCTCATGTCCTGAACTTCTGGATAAGTTCAGCCAAGCGTTGAGTTGCGGTGAGATTCATCTCCGTCAATTTCTTGATCATCTCATGGAGCTTAAAGAAATACTCTTGAGTTGTTGGTTCTCTCGTTTCAGTTCGAGGCTTCGTTGCAGGATTCCAATTAGAACTTCCTTGACTGGATTCTTTCATCTTTTCTTCGTGAGATTTTGAGCAGAATTGGGTGTGATGAAAGCTTGAAACAAGTGTGGTATTTATACACAAGTCTGCAAAGTTGATCACGGGGCGTGCTTGGGTAGGCACGGCCCCGTGTTTGTCAGAAGTCGCCTTAAATTCGTCCTGCAACGTTCCAGAGTCGTCAGCGGAGATCGTGGAAAAAATTTGTCAGAGGCACGGGGGCGTGTTTGGTGGCACGGCCCCGTGCTTGTGCTTGGGAGTCCTACAAAAAGCTAAAATTTGAAATAAAATCTATGTACAGGTGCCGTGTTTTCGTTTCGGGTCTTTGGCGCGACCCTTCCCCACACTTAATCCTCGTCGGGGCGGAGGTGTAATTCCTCCGAGAAAATCTTGGTTGGCCCATCGTTATATGGCTTTAAACGATGTCCATTCACTTTGAAACTTAAACCGTCGTGGTTGTCAATTTCGATTGCACCATTTGGAAACACATTTTTAATCGTGTAAGGTCCAGACCACGTGATTTTAACTTTCAGGGGAAACAGACGTAAGCGAGAGTTATACAGTAAGACACGTTCCCCACACGAAATCGTTTAGTGCTCCTTAAACGAGAGTCGTGGAATTTCCTTGTCTTTTCCTTGTAAACCCTAGCGTTTTCGTATGCTTGTTCTCTCAGTTCCTTAAGTTCATGGATTTGTAGAAATCGATTCTTTCCTGCAAGGCCTTGGTCTAAGTTTGCTGCTTTGTGTGCCCATAGGCTTTATGTTCCAATTCCACAGGTAGATGACACGACTTCCCATAAACGAGTTTAAACGGTGTTGTGCCAATGGGAGTCTTAAAGGCTGTTCCAAAAGCCCATAATGCATCGTCTAGCTTGGCAGACCAGTCCTTGTGATTTTGTCCTACGGTTTTTTCTAGGATTCATTTGATACCTCGATTAGTGACCTCGCTTGCCCTTCGCTTGTGGATGATAAGCGGTTGTAAAGCGATGATTTACTCATAGGGCCATTGCTCTTTCGAGCTGGTTGTTACAAAATGGGTTCCTCGATCACTAATCAAAGCCTTGGGGGTACCAAAACGAGAGAATAATTTCTTAAAGAATCTGACAACATTTCTTGCATCGTTGGTGGGCAGGGCTTGAGCTTCGACCCATTTTGAGACATAGTCAACTGCTACTAAGATGTAACGATTTCCAAATGATACCGGGAATGGCCCCATGAAATCAATACCCCATACATCAAATACCTCGCATACTTGAACGGGTTTCTGAGGCATCTCATCCCGTGTCGAGATGTTGGTTTCTCTTGACATGCATCACAGGTGCGTACCATGTTGTGAGCATCCTTGAAGATCGTTGGCCAATAGAATCCAGAATCGAAGACCTTTTTGGCTGTTAGAGTTGCTCCATGGTGGCCTCCTGTGGGTCCTTCATGACAGTGCCTTAGGATCTGTTCCGCTTCACTTCCGTATACGCATCTTCGAATGAGTTGGTCTGCACCGATTCTGAATAGGTATGGATCTTCCCAATAGTAATGTTTAATATCAGTAAAGAATTTCTTCTTTTGCTGATAAGTCATTCCTTTGAGAAGGAGTCCGCTTGCCAAATAGTTTGCGAAGTCGGCAAACCAAGGATACTCATCGATTGAAGATTGGATGTTCAAAAGGAATTCGTGAGGGAAATTATCGTTTATTTTGAATTCCTCGGTTGTGGATGGTTTGAATCTTCAAGACGCGAAAGATGATCAGCCGCAAGATTTTCTGCTCCTTTCTTGTCACGAATCTCAATGTCGAATTCTTGAAGCAGAAGTATCCATCGTATCAATCTCGGCTTTGCATCTTGTTTGTTGAACAAATAACGTAGGGCTGCATGATCGGTGTAGACGACTGTTTTTGACAGGACTAGATACGAGCGGAATTTGTCAAATGCGAAAACTACTGCGAGAAGTTCTTTCTCGGTGGTTGTGTAGTTTCTTGTGCGTCGTTTAAGGTCTTGCTCGCATAGTGAATTGGGTGGAATTGCTTGTCTTTCCTTTGTCCTAACACGGCTCCTACCGCAAAATCGCTTGCATCGCACATGAGTTCAAATGGTAACGTCCAATCTGGGGAAACCATAATTGGAGCGGTGACCAACCTATCTTTAATAGATCAAATGCACTGATGCATTCGTTGGAAAACACAAATTTTGCATCTTTCTCAAGAAGTTGAGTCATCGGTCGTGCGATTTTTGAAAAGTCTTTAATGAAACGGCGATAGAATCCTGCGTGACCTAGGAAGCTTCTAATTTCTTTCACGGTTGTGGGATATGGCAGTTTGGAAATAGTGTCCACTTTAGCTTGATCAACTTCGAGGCCTGCTCGAGAGATCTTGTGTCCCAACACTATTCCTTCAGTAACCATGAAATGACACTTTTCCCATTTAGAACAAGGTTAGAGTTCTCGCATCTAACCAGCATTTTTTCCAGATTTTCAAGACATTGTTCGAATGAGTTTCCAAAGACTGAGAATCATCCATGAAAACTTCCATTGAGTGTTCAATCATGTCATGAAAAATTGCTACCATGCATCTTTGAAATGTAGCAGGAGCATTACACAATCCAAACGGCATTTGTCGATACGCGAAAGTGCCATATGGACAGGTGAATGTCGTTTTCTCTTGATCTTCGGGGAGCAATGGGATTTGAAAGTACCCTGAGAAACCGTCGAGGAAACAATAGAACATTTTTCCAGAGAGTCTCTCGAGCATTTGGTCAATGAAAGGTAAAGGAAAGTGATCCTTTCTTGTGGCGTCATTGAGTTTGCGATAATCGATGCAAACTCTCCAACCTGTAACCGTACGAGTTGGAATAAGCTCATTCTTTTCGGTTACTACAGTCATCCTCCTTTCTTTGGAACAACTTGGACGGGACTGACCCAAGGCGAATCAGAAATAGGGTAAATCAAACGGCATCTAGCAGTTTGATTACTTCTTTCTTCACCACCTCTTGCATGCTCGGATTTAAACGTCTTTGAGGTTGAATGATGGATTTGAAGTCCTCCTCCATCAATATTTTGTGAGTGCAAAAGGATGGATTGATTCCCTTGATGTCCATGATTTTCCATGCAATTGCTCGTTTATGTGCCTTCAGCACATTGAGTAATTATTCTTTCATCTTTTGATAGGGCGGATGAGATTATGACAGGAAGCTGAGAGGTATTTTCAAGAAAAGCGTATTCGAGATGAGATGGAAGTTCTTTGAGTTCTAAAGCCGGAGGGTCTTCGATAGAAGGTTTGGCTTTAGGTTCTAATTCTTGATCGATGATCTCAAATGCTTCTTGACAAGATGATGTTTCGTCAACTTCGAGTTCTGGAATGATTTGGTGCTCACAGACGGGCTCAGTGGTTTGGATTTCTATTAATTGAGTATCGCAAGCTTCAATTTGACGAGTGTTCTTCAGATGACAGCTTATGATTGAGTCGCAAACATCAATGTAATAGAGTGAATCGTCATGATGTTGAGGATGTTTCATGGATTGTCCTATGTCGAATGTCACTTCCTCCTCATCAACTCGGAGTGTGTGTTTGCCGGTGCAAACATCAATGAGGGCTCGAGCGGTTGCTAAGAAAGGTCGACCTAAGATGAGAGGAACATTCTTATCCTCATCCATGTCGAGGATCACAAAATCAACGGGAAATACGAACTTGTTGATTTTAACTAAGAGATTTTCAACAATGCCCCTCGGATATTTGACAGAACGGTCAGCTAATTGATGCTCATACGAGTAGGTCTAGGCTCACCTAAGTTTAATTTTCAAAAACTGCATAAGGCATGAGGTTAATACTAGCACCTAAATAGGCTAACGCGTTGATGAAGAAAGATTTCCTATTAGGCAAGGTATGGTAAAACTCCCTGGATCAGTCATCTTTTGAGGTAGTTTGTTTTGAAGAACTGCTGAGCATTCCTCATTCAAAACTACATGTGATAACTCTTCCAGTTTCTTCTTGTTTGACAATACACCTTTTAAAAACTTAGCATAATTTGGCATTTGGGCTAAGGCTTCCACCAATGGCAGATTATATGGAGTTGCTTGAACAATCCCAGAAATTTGCCATATTGTGCCTCCATTCGTTGTTGTCTCAGACGACCGGGATATGGAGGTGGTGGAACATAAGGTGGTGGTGGTACGTATCTTGGCTGGTTCTTCAACAATGACAGGTTGCTTTTGCTTGTCACTTGTATTACGTGGTGTCTCGAGTTCTATTTCTTCAAGGATGGGCTGTAATACAGGTGCATCACCTTGAGTGGTTTTGCCACTCCTTGTGGTGATGGCTTTGACTTGAGCATTGGGGTTTGTTACAGTATTGCTGGGCAAAGTACCTTGGGGTCTCACAGATAGTGTTGTGCTATCTGACCCACCTGGTTTTCAATGGTTTGCAATGATGCTTTGTTGCTTTTGATTTCAGCCTCGTTTCTTTGGAACCTTTCCTCGTTTCTTCGATCAGATTTCCGGATGTACTCATCTGTGGCTTGTGTGGTTAACAACAAATGCTGTAATAAATCTTCCATTGATGATGCTCCACGGTCTCTTGTTACTACTGCTTGGACCTTGATATGGTGGTTTCTGTTGCTGGTAAGGTGGCCTACGGTTGAATCCAGTTGATGGTTGGCTGTTACCGGCTTCTCTGTAATTCGGATTGCTCCTCCAATTTGAGTTGTTGTTATATGCGTTGTTTGGGCCTCCTACGTAGTCAACATCTTCCATCATCATAATGCCTTGCGGGCATTCATTGGTCTTGTGTGAGCTTCCACATGTGTTGCATCGTGTTGGAGTCTTTTTAAGTTCAGCTTGCAATTGTTCGAATCGTTTGGTTAAGGCTTTTAACTGGGCTGTGATCAGTGTCTCAGAGTCTACTTGATGAATTCCTCTAGAGTTGATTTTGTTTCTCAAGGGATTGTAAGCAAAGCTCTTCTTAGCTGCCTTCTCTAGGGCTTGGTATGCTTCTGTTGGTGTGACACTTCCGAAATCTCCTCCCGCACTTTGGTGTACGGCTTGTTTGTGTGCTCGCTGATTGCATCATAAAAGGTTTGACACTGCATTTAACATGTGAAGGATCCCCAAGTCTCAAGTTTGACCCAGGCAAAGTGTAATGCTTCCATAATGATGATGAACAAGAAAGGTGATAAGGGGTCGCCTTGCCTGACCCCACGACCGACTGAATTCTTTGTAGGAGACTCGTTTACAAGAATTGAAGTTCTGTTAGCTTATGCAACTATGAATCCACTTCCCCGAAAAAAATACCCATAACGACCAACGGCTCATGATAGCTCTGATGACGGGTTTGCTAGAATAGATAATAATGAAATCACTGTTTTAATAAATGATGCAGAGAACAATAATGACATTGATCCACAAGAAGCTCAGCAAACTCTTGAATAACGAAAGCCGCTTTGAGAAAAACTGAAGGAAAGAGAAAACAATTGAGACAAATCTAACGAAAAACCAATTTGTTGCTAAATGAGTCAAGGAACCCCAACTAACCGTGCCAAAAGCGTTCTGAAGTCGATTTTGAAAACTTACTTTATAGTGTAACTTCAATCTATGTTAGAAAACAATTCTGTTTTAAACACGACAACTAAAAACTTATTAAATAAATAATACTCAACCCCGAATAGACTCGACAATTAGATGTGTAACTTCACCCCTAGTAAACTCAACACTAATAACCTTAAAAAGTTTAGCGAACAAGTCCTAGAAAATAAAAATATATAATTATATTTTGTATGGAATGAGATCATGATTGAATTATTAATAAATAATTAGACGAAATTACAAAAAACGTCCTTTAAGTTTATATAAAATTACAGTTATTGTCCTTTATCTTTAAAAAATACTCTAAACGTCCTTTTATGTTAACATTTTGTAACAGATATCGTCCTTTACACTATGCCGTTAAGTTTTTTCCGTTTAAGTCAAGGGCAATTGGTGTTTTTGACTCTAAAGGACTGTTAATGTATTTTTCCAAACATAAAGGATTTTTCTATCACTTTTTTATCTTTTATTTAATTTATGTATTTTTATAAGAATTCATATACATATGATTTTTATAAACGAATATATATACATATAATTTAATTATTTTTATCCACATATTATATATAAATATAAATTATATAAATAATAAAATAATAAAACAGTGTTTAAAGTTAGATAAATATAATTTTATTTATATACGATAAATATATAATATTGTTTTGATCATGTATTATATTACATAAAATTCATACATAATTAATATATTAAATATTTTTATGCACGTATAGTTAATTAATTTTATTATTATATAATTAATAAATAAATAATATAAATAATTATATATATTATATAATTAATTATATTCACTCACGTCTTATTATATATATATTATATATATATACCATTATTTTTTCCATCCACGTATTTTAATATAATAAATAAATAATATAAATATACAATAGATATTTACAGATAACATGGATGAAAATAATTAAATATATATATTATATTATTTAAAAATAATATGTAGAGGTATTATTGTAAAAATACATAAATTATGTAAAATAAAAGAGTTGCAGAAAACGTCCTTTACGTTTGGAAAAATCTACATAATAGTCCTTTAAAGGTAAAAAGACCAAATTACCTTTGACTTAACTGAAAAAGTTAACGACAGTTAGTCTAAATGACGAATTCTGTTACAAAATGTTAACATAAAGGATGTTTAGAGTACATTTTAAAGGTAAAAGACGATACCTGCAACTTATATAACTTAAAGAACGTTTTCTGTAATTTTGTCAATTAATATATGTATTAAATAACATATCAACATGGCATTATATTAAATCTAAACATGACCTGTATCGAAAAGTCAGAATAATTAAAAAAAATAGTTAAAACTTAAAATGGTTTAAAACAATACTAAAATAATTTTAAAGAAATATTTGAAGATATGTAAGATGTATACAAGGTGACAATATCATTCCCATTTGGCATGTGGTCAAACCAATGACAATCGTTAACTCTAAACGCTCCCTTAGGCTTTAAAAAGGGTTCCGTTTTAGTAGTAAGAAGTTCAAATTAAACACCACTCGTCATTTTGATCGAAACGTTTTATATGCATAATGATGTGTAGGCTTGATGATAAACTTGAGAAATTAGAGTTTGACTTATTTAATATTGATCGAAATTAAACGTCATTTTGATCGAAACGTCTTATATTGATTCACTTCTTGAGGTCTATCATGATAAGACCGTACGTTGACTGTGATTTGTTAGTTGCTCTGTCCATCAATTTTCATTAAGCTCTTGAACGGTCAATCCGTGCTCTAATCATTTGTCGACCATGGGTTTTTATAATCTCAGTTTCTTCAACATAACCACACTATAACTGACAAAGTCATTACACCACTCGAGTGTAACATCAACCCTGATGATGTTACTAATAAGGCAAAAAGCTTGATCTTATGCTATTTGAAGAATGATATATTAGATCATTTTATTTTATAGGTTATACCTATATAGCATATACATGATAAATAAATAAAAAGAATCCCACTAGATCCTATTCTGATCCATATATATGGGGTGTGACAATGCAATACTAGTATATAATATTTAACATAACTCTATATGGTTTCAAAGGAAATGACAAAAAAAAGTTAACTAAACCCAAAAGAGTTTGAACCGAGTTTGAATACACATGAGAGCATGACACGCTGGTGACAAACAAGTGCGATGGATATATAATTAAAGACATCGTTGCAGACGTCGACCGTTCAGCCACATATACAAACAGCAAGAATAAAATAAAATATAGCCTCATAATAACAAACATCAAAAGATCTAACATACTAATACACCTACTACTAAAACACTAAAACAAGATCGCACAAACATCATAAAAACATAACATAATTACCTTATACACATTCAATCATTATCATTCATAATTACCTTATACACATTCAATTCATTATCAATCACTATCAAATGACACAACCAACACAGCATCAAAATTCAAACCCGACCCAAATTGAAAAGCCTAAAATAAAAAACTCTTAATTAAAAACTCAAAATGATTCCAAATAACTTTAAAAGTAATATAAAAGATATCTTATGGGGAATTCTGCACACACCGCATTTCCTGAAAAAACCGATTCAAACGGTCACGGTTAGGCTCCTCGTGACCGTTCAATCGGGTGTGAGACCTAACTGTCACGGTGAGGCCTCACCATGACAGATAGATCTGGGGATCCGTTGCCCAATGATTGGGTATGTAATTAATGAGGAATTGATTAGGGTTAAGAGGCTATATGTCACGGTTTGGCCAAACCGTGACATATTGTCTGTATATTCTATATTTTTTTAATCATATCACTTTGTTTTTATTTTAATTTTATCACTCGTTTAACCTAATCGTAACTCACAAGTTTGTGTTTGTGTTTATTAATAATTTATCTTATTACAAGTATTTATTTATTATTAATGTGACGGTTTTGTGTTTAATTTGTTTACGAGTTTGTAAAAATCGGTTGTCATTATACAGACATATTGTATATATTTTCTAAATTTGAGTAATCATACTAGTTTGTTTTTATTTTTATTTTATCACACGGTTAACCTAATCGTAACATACGTGTTTTGTTTTGTGTTTATTATTAATTTATCATATTACAAGTAATTTTTGTGTTTAATTATTTATTAAACAAGTTGGTTGTTATTATTTTATCACATGGTTAACCTAATCGTAAAAATCAGTTGTTATCAAACATATACAATAACATTATCAATATTATAAATATAAAACAAACAAACAAATAAACACAACCAAACAAACACAACCAAATATACAAGTTATAATAACTGAAACTGCACACACACACACACACACATATATATATATACAACGAGTTTTTACATACAAAAAGAAATAAAATATAAACAAAATACTGCGTATATATATATATATTATTATTATTATTGTATTATTATTATTTATCATTATTTTTATTATTATTAGAGTTTATTTTGTAGTTTCTGCATACACAAATATTATTATTATTATTAACTTTAAAATTATTACTATTAAACTTTTATTTATATAGAGTATATTATTATTATTATTGTTATTATTATTATTATATCATTATTGTTATTATTATTAGAGTTTATTTTGTAGTTTCTGGATATACAAAATAATACTATTTTATTATTATCAACTTTAAAATTATTACTATTAAATTTTTTATTTATATTAGAGTATATTATTATTATTGTTATTATTATTATTTATCATTATTGTTATTATTATTAGAATTTATTATGTATGTTTGAACATTGGTTTACAAAATATAAGGTGTATATATGTTGATATGTTCCGATAAGATTGTTTAGGTTATCATTAAAACGTCACGGTTTGTTTACGTATGCATGTTTGTATGTACGTTTACGAAGTGTATTTGTTCTTATTGTATATATATGTTGATGTGTGTGCATGTTCATGAAAAGTAGTCTTTCTTATCCGATCCTCATCCCCATCATGTTCCGCGGTGTCCCCATGGTTTTCTTTGAGGTGAACCGAACCGTCACTCTCATCTGTGTCATTCCCATTAAAAGTATCCGAGACATGTGTAATTTCTAGTTTTGACTGGTACGAGGGATGTCCGTAATCCAGCTCTGTTTGTGAGTGGTATTTGTTCCGGGCATGCCCATAAGAATTGCAAGGGAGATATCTGTACCCTTCACCGTAACCTGTCGGTCAAAATAAAGAGTTGTACCCCTCTTGAGCAAACGTGTTCGACGGGTTGGTTTCCTCCTCCCCCACGGAGGGTGACTCTCGTATACGTAGTATTCCTAAAAAAGATAATGGTTAGATATTTCAAATAATAAGTTATAATAAAACATATACTAGTTCAACCTGGTTCGAATCTTCGATATGTGGCACCTCATTCAAATCTGGAAGCTTCGGCTTTTGATAATGATCTCCCGAACCCGACATTGTTTTTGAATTAACGTGTTTTGGGAATGACGAATGCTGAAAATCTCGAGTGTTGGATGAATGAAAGCTTAAATGAAAAAATTTCGAGTGTTGGATGAGATGTCGAGTGTTGAAAGCTCAAAGATATTTAAGGTGAAAATCTGGTGCACAAACCGTCATGGTTTGGCCTCCACGTGACGGTTCGTGGCGCGAATCCCGGCCCTTTTGTCAAAATCACGTCTACATCGTACCTACATTGTACCTTAAACTGAGACCTTGTACCCTAGAGGTCACGGTTAGGCCAAACCGAGACGGTTTGGTGACCGGTTTTCAAACTTTATCAACACATTTGTCGTTTTCTTATCACGAGATCACGGGTAGACCAAACTGAAACCGTGACCGCAAGCGCTTAGGACCCATGCTATATTGATCTAAGGGGACACAATAATATATCTATCTGTCGTTCCTATTTGACCTGTGAATGTGATCAAACTTATCTCTAACCCTAAACCCCCATCCCATGTGATAACGTCGTCTCATATCTTCCCTTCATTCAATCATTCACCCATTTCTTCGAATCTTGCCGACCTATTTCCTTTTCTTTTTCCCCAAGCAAATAACTTTCAACCGATTCACACCCACATATAATAATAATAATCATATAAGTCTCTATGAACACCTTCAAAGTCATCGCTTCTACATCGTCGCCGTCTCTCCGTTTACTTTGCCCTAGTTGATGCAAATCTTTCTGTTTCAGAGACGGCGACTTCATCAAGAACCGATCTACCCATCGATTGATTCGTTTTGTGCATCAAACCCATCTTGATTTGGTGATTTTGAGTTGGGATTTGTGGTTGAATCTATCTTTTTGTACAAGGGTAAGTTATATAATCGTTTGATTTTGGGGATCGGGGTGTTTGGTTAGCAGATCGGTGTTGGGTTTGGTTTTTTACTTGTGTTTGATCGGTTTTGGTGGGTTTTGAGTTGATTAATTGAAAAAGTTGCTAGGGTTTTGCTTGTTTAAGGAACCCTTGATTTTTTAGGTTAGAAATTGAGAGGTTATTGTGGTTGAGCATGCAGATCACTTGTTTTTGAGTCTTATCAAACCGTATGTTGTAGGGTCTCGTGAATTTTGAATCTTTTTTGGTGATTTTTGGTCAGAAAACATATTTTTTTGGGTGTTTGTTTGATTTCTTGTTTTACATACCCAGTCAACTATGTGCAAGTGTAAGAAACGTTTGAAGTTTTTATTTTCGAAATCTTTGCTTTTGTAAGTTGTTTAGATATCACTTATGTCTTGAGGTGCATGGATTAAAATTTCATAAATAGTGTTTTGATAATAAGTAATTTTAGTTCAAGTGTTGTAGTGTAATTGTCATGGAACTTTGAAACGCCTGTTTAGATGCTTTTGTGTTCATCCTGTGAATAATTTCTGCGAATGGTTAAGTTGGAGATGTATTGTTGACTAAGAAGCAAGGAAAGTATGAAAATCTGTAAAGATATGAACTTTAAACTGTATGGACTGCATGAGATGAATAAAAATTGTTTCTTTTTTTTGCTGATTACTGATCATAACTAAGAACTTACTTGTTTTTTTACCGTTTGAATATGTGACTAGTCAACTTTTGTCACGTATTTGCGAGAAAGTACTGGAAGTTTGTTAAATCACTGGTTTTGAGTTCTTAAGAACCTAATATATCGTTTTAAATGGTTTTGAATTGTGATAAGACAGATGAAATATCCTTTTTTTGCGATTTTGGAAAACAATATTTTCTGTTCATTTTATTTGAAGCTTTCACTAGTTTACGTTCATTCCTGATAAAAACGGTATGCTTATGATTTGAAGGATTCAAATGTAGTTTTGAAAATTTAATTCGACATCCATATATTTGGTATTTTGCTTTTCAAAAGATTTCCAGCTTAGTTAGACAACACGTATATGGTTGTATGTGTCTGCTCTTAATGTGACAAAATGAAAGCGTTTTTTTTGTTGGATTCAATATATAACATTTACGAATGTCTCTCAAATGATATATATAGACTTTCTTGACCAGAGATCATATGAGAATGTATGACGTAAATCTTTTTGAAAAAGAAAATGTTCCATGTGCCTACTCTTTTTGTTTACGAAATCTGATGAAACATTTTTGTTTTTAGTGTCATCTTCGTTAGAGCTGTAATTACTTTATGATGGTATTAGAAATTTGTCGACCTCAAGCTATGACAGGGATATGGTCGCATAGTGATGAAGTGAAGCTGATCTCTAAACATGGTATGCTCTCAATATTTGTGGCGATTCTTGATTTTGTATGATTTTTTACGCATATTTTGTGTTTGTGGACTGTGCAGGATATGACATTTTTTCAGCACTTAGTTTTAATAAAATGTACAAAACACCAAGTAACTTTTAGGCTAGTGTAAATAGCGTTAACCGTGTAGATAAGATGTCATCAAGGATCGTGAAGGTGTCGGCAAATGGTCGTAGAATTATCGTTGATCCAAAGAGGAAAATAGTTACCCAATGCAAGGCTCAAGTAGTAGGTCCCAATAAGTCTCTAAGTGTGAAACCATCATTGAACAAGCTTGGAAAGAGAAAAAGAGCAAATGAATTCAAAGACGGATGTTCTTCATGCTCAAGGAAAACTTTACTGAAAAACTACTCGAATTTTATGAGGAGTGGCCTTCCACAGCGGTTGTTGTTCTCGCAAGATGGTCAATGGGTTGACTTTTCACAAGAAGTCGTTGATCTGATCAAAGAAGATTTTCGTTCAAAGAGGGCAGCAATTGAAGTGAAATGTAATGGGTGTCACTTCATGCTAGACATTCTATATATGATTCAGGTTGATTTGAAAACTGGAGCTCAAAAGCCGATTGCTTGGATTGATGATGCGGGCAAGTGCATTTTTCCTGAAAATATTCCAGCTGTCATGGTAATCATGAAGATTTAGATATTGGCGAATCTTCTGCGACCCCTGAAATTAATTTGCATTTGGAAATTGAGCTTGATGGATTAATGAATAATAAAGTTGAGGAATGTGTTGGAGAGTCAAATGTCAAGCGCCTCAAAGTTGACCAGGAAGGCCCTAATAACAGTCGTGCTCTTCTTGTTGAGGAAAAGCAAAAGAGTGATGAATATGCATCTCCTCTTTGCGGAACTAGTTTGGGACCGTAGACGTAGAAACTGCTAGACACATGTTTATCTCAGGTCTAGGTCATGATTTGAAAGTTGACCTTCTTGAAGTCAAGAAGTATTCTAGTAGCTTTATGGAAGCACAGTTGGAACTCTTCCAGAAACAGGCTGAATTTACACAAAAGCTTCGTGGAAAAGCCAATGTGCAATACGGTTGGTTGGCTGCTGCGGGAGGTGCACCGTCTGGGATTATGTTTTATGGGCACAACGGGCCAAAGCTTGGGAAGTATGGCTATGGTATTCACCTTGCAGCAGTTCATTCTGCTCATAGCATGTATGAGTAGTAAGTTATATGTTTCTTGATTTTCGTTTGCATTTGGTTAACGGGTCAATATGAGTACTTTTGATGTGGTCAGTTTGGACCAAGTCAGGTTGACCCACAAGCACATCTTGAGTGACTTTTCATTCGTTGACCGTTTCTTTTATTGGCTATAATTTTTTTATATACCCATTTGTGATATTATAGTGTAGGGAGAACCTGGGGCTGGATTGAATCATATGCCCCCAAATTCTTCAAGTATATGTTCATGGATATCAAACCATTTATAAAATTTTATTTTTCACTTGTTATGCAGTGCTATGAACTGTGATGTTGACGAAAAAGGAATAAGGCATATGGTGTTATGTCGCGTGATACTGGGAAATGCAGAAGTTGTTCATGAGAGTTCCAAGCAGTTTTATCCAAGTGATCAATGCTTTGATAATGGAGTTGATGATCTCCAAAATCCTAATAATTATGTAATTTGGAATGTTAATATGAATACACACATTTTTCCTGAATGTGTAGTCAGTTTCAAGATGTCTCCAACAATCGAAGGTTGTAATTTCTGTATACTCTTGACAGTTCTTGAAGCCATGGAGCAAAATGTTTATATCAATTTAGTTACTATAACGTTGAAAAAATGTTCATTATGTGATTGCAGGTAATCCAGTTGGTGAAGAAAGCAAACCTGATATATCAAGAGTCACTACAACTAATGATCCACATGGACCCTCAAACCAAGATTCCTTTTCGAATAAATTGGTATGTATTTTAACTTTTATAATTTTTCAGAAATCTTGAACTAAGCATGTGTATCTTGAGTTCTTTTTTTTTCAGGATAAAAATAGCAGCCCACAATTAGAGAAGGTTCCAAGTGTTGGTTCGAGCACACCCAAGGAGCCTAAATCCCCTTGGATGCCTTTCTCTACGTTATTTGAAGCTGTTTCTGCTAAAGTTGATCCAAATGATATGCAATTACTGCATCATTTCTACAAATCTTTTAGGGTGTGTAAAGTTATGAGCTTTTGATTTTCTGTAAGCACATGAAATACTCATATATTTCAGTTTCCTGTTTTATTAGGCCAAGAAAATGAATCGAGAAGAGTTTATTAGGCGATTGAGATCAGTAGTTGGGGATCAGATACTGAGGTCTACCATATCAGTCCTTCAAAACAAGGTTCAATTCAGTTTTCACTTGATTCTTTGTGGGGTAAACACATTGGGTTACCATTTTAACTCCTTTTGTGTCATCTGCAGCAGAATCCTAATTCTGTTAGCACGCCAGAAGCTAAGGAGGCGCAACAAGGTTGAAATCGCCGTGAAGACTTTTAGTGTTTGTTTTTCTAGGATTTTGATGTAATTGTTGGATGATGCAAGTAAGAATTTGGTGTTTTTGGTTCTTGTCGGCTTATGTTATCATAAAGTAATGGATGGTATGGATACTCTGAAATGTTGTTTTGGTTGTAAGGCTCACAGTATGTGAAAAAGAATCAATGTAGGTGAGCGCATTGTGTCTAATTTGTTTCTAATCGTTTAATACTCGATCATACGGTGTTCAAGTATGCTTCCATGCCATAGTTTGTCGTGTAACAGATATGAATGGTTGATTTTTAGGGTATCACCTATATACGATGGAATTGTTGCAGTAATATTTTGCAAGTGCATGAGGAGAAATATGCTCTTTGTTCATCAATGCGAGTTTAAGGTTTCAAATCAATGAATCATATTTGTGACTTGGCCTGACAAACGTAAGCGTTAGATTAAGTAACTGGTCATAACAAATTCAGGCCGTAAATGGTTATAACAGATTCTGGCCAATATCGGTCCGATCAAAATGAGTTGATTTAAAATGTATGTCAAGAGGGGTTGGATCGTCGGTCACCCTTTCTGTGCCCTTGTATTATTAACATCAAAATCCGATTTTCCTTCTATAATATACTGTAGGAGCTCATATTATATGTTCTCACCACCATGGATTCATTTGATGCTTTATAAGCTGATAATGTTTGCGCTCTGGGTGTAGTGACACATGTAGGATTCGTGCCCATGAGATCCATAAGTGGTGGACGGAGGCATGGGGAAGGCGATGGAGTGTGTATTTTGAAGTGTCAAGGGACCAGTGAAGGTAAGAATTGAGGTGAGGTAAAGTCGTTGCAATGGTTGCATAGTTTGTTGGTGAATTTTTGTGTGATGCAGAGTCAAAACATAATTACAGTTCATTTTGATTGTTATCTTTTAACACTGTTTTTTGACATTGTACTTCATGCTTTCATTCGTTTTACTAAGGCGTACGTAAAATTCTCAGTTTTAAATGTTTTGTGAACACAAGAAATAATCATCTTTTCCACAATTTGTTAACTTGGCCAAGAAAATGACCGCGGAAGAGTTCATTAACATACTGAGGTATACAACATCTGTCATCCAGAACAAGGTTTCGTTTAGTTAGCTCTTGATCCTTGGTGGGTCAACGGGTTGGGTTACCATCCTAACTCCTTTTGTGTCTTCTGTAGAAAAGTACTAATTCTGCAAGCATGCCGGAAGCTAAGAAGGTGCAGGCCTTTTAGTGCTTGTTTTTTCTTGGGATTTTGATGTAATTGTTGGAAGATTTGCAGTAAGGATTTACTGTTTTTGTTTCTGGTCAGCTTACTTTCATAAATGGCTGATGTACTCTGAAAAGTAGTTTTGGTTCGAATGCAGGATCCTGTGGATGTATGTGAAAAAAATCAAATTAGTTGAGCGCTGCTTTACGGCTAATATGTTTCTTAGGCGTGCTAATTGTCACTCTGATCATACTGGTGTTTAAGTACGCTTCCAGACCACATGTTGTCATTTGACATGCGAGTCGTCGTGTAGGTTGGGATGTTTTAGTTGGCCCTACTTCAGATGTAGGTTGAGGCTGTGAAATTAGGGAAATATGAACAGTTGTTACCTAGACGTCGCGATGGAATTGTTACTAGTATACATTAACATACACAAGTACATGGGTATATATATATATATATATATATATATATATATATATATATATATATATATATATATATATATATATATATATATATATAGAGGGATCCATTCAATTGAAAACTAAAATTTTGTCAAGAACCATGAGAACCATTATAAACCATAGATTAACTAGATCAAGGGTCTTAATTGTTAATGGTATATTGTAATTATTATAGATTTCCGGACTAAATAACAACTAGGATAAGGGCATATTTGAGATTTCCATTGTAAGTTTGTAAAACCGTTTAGAACGTGGGGTGCACTTTTTAATTTGAATATTTAAAAATTTCTAGATTTTATTCATTTCTAGATTCAAACCAAGAAATTGTATTTTGATTTCGTACATACAATAACATTAATGAAAAATAATTTAGATTCCTCTTCATCTACTTTTGTGTCTATCTTAACAATACCTACATCTTTCTTTTTTCACTAAATCTTCCTCTTAAATAGCTTTTGCATTCTTTTTTCGTCAAACACAAAATTTTAAAACATTTCTTCAACACATCCAATTCCATAAGAACCTACACATTATTTAGCAATCCCACCATCATCCACTCTTAAGTAATTTAAAATCATTCAAAAGTCAGCTATGACAATCTGTATAATACATGTAATTAACGTCCTCCATTATCCTATAAAACTCTCATTCGCAATGATCTGGATCTAATAGAACATGTTCGCTAATTGCAATCTGTAAATACTATCCTCTTCTCTAGCTTCTCTTCGATCCGCCATGGCACATAAGTAGAAAATTTGGATTTTGATACGGTTGCCTACACCCAATCAAATTTCCAAATATCGCTACATGAATACAATGACCATGTGTTGTTATTAGTTAGCATATCAACTACAACATAATAATAAAGGATACAAGTGAACTATATACTCAAATAAAGTTTTAAAGGGATGCTATGAAATGCAACTGCAAATTGATAAATCGGACCAGTTTTAATAATTTCAATGTTCTCCAAAAGATACGAATTTAATAAACACAAGATTGGATGGTTTAATAATTAATGAAATTAGAAAATAATAACAAATGTGAACTACATATACAAGTGGTATGATACACAAGATTTAGCCATGTGTATAAATACATTATGCATTATGTGCATAAATGCATAATTGCATATATGTATTATGTGCATAAATGCATAATTGCATATATGTATTATGTGTATAAACGCATTATTGCATATACAATTCACTACACATAGTATGTTGATTTCTATTATTTCAAATTTAGATCACATAACAACACTGACATACTACATACTACACGTCTTCTACTGGAGTTATTACCAATCCACTCATTTGACAATTGAAACATGTGAGTGGTGGCGATTATAATACCTATAATTCTTCATACTTCAACCAATGATTTAAATCTACTTTATCAAACATAATTTGTAACGATATAAATCTACTTTATCAAACATAATTTTTAACGAACTAATACGTAATCATACAAGAAAAGATTAAGAATTAAATGTTGTTGTAATCTAACAAGAATACGTCACTAATCATGAACCTTTTTTAAACGTCGTACTTGCTATATCAATATTACTTATATAATATACAAAACATAAAATAAGTAGATACATATGACATCCCAACTACACAATTCATCCCCACTATACTCATTTTGTTGACTAGATTTAACCATTTACGCCATGCACTTATTGAGTTCTTATGGAGAATCCAACATCAGTACATCAGCATAACTGTTTTGGAAATTCCATCCTTCCACATTACCATAAATGTCAAACTCGTACACCAATCTGGAGTTGTTTTCTGCATTTTTTTAACTACAAGCAACCTCGAAACAGCCTCGTTCGATGCTGATGCAGCCTTCTTGCTGTTCAAAACAGTTTTAGTAACACGAGCATATGAAATCCAACGACTACACATTGCTTTCTTACAGGTCATCACTTCTTTAATCTGCAATCAATATCATCATAATATTACAATCATTTATAGAACGAAAAAACAATCGACATTGAACGAAATTAGTTACCCATTAAATACCAACGCTAAATCGCAGCTATCGATGGAAGAAATTGGTTTACAACGTTTATTTTTTAGTCTAAATCGTTGGATCAATTGAATCAATTGGGTATTCTTGATCGATTTCTTTTATATCCTTGATGAAATAAGAAATATTGATTGCCTAATAATTACAAAGAACCACAGGTTGTCAGGGGAGGGAACGGTTATATTTTAACCCCACTAACTTAATTTGAAATTAAATTACATTCTTGACCTTTTGGATAATTATTTAAATAAAAATCTGATAATAATTATAAAAATTCTAATTGGATGTTGTTAGTTCTTTTGGTTTTTTACAAAATATTGGTTTTCATATGAAAGTCCCCCCCTCTCCTCTCTCTCTCTCTCTATATATATATATATATATATACACACACACACACACACACATACACATATACATATACACAGTTTTCCGCTGTGAAATTAGGGATAAATATATATATATATATAGTTTTTCGCTGTGAAATTAGGGAAATATGAACAGTTGTTACCTAGACGTCGCGATGGAATTGTTACTAGTATACATTAACATACACAAGTACATGGGTATATATACACACACACACACACACACACACATAGTTTTCCGCTGTGAAATTAGGGATATATATATATACATATATATAGTTTTCCGCTGTGAAATTAGGGAAATATGAACAGTTGTTACTGATGCGGTGTGAAAGTATATATATTTTTAATAAAGAATTTTCGCACAGATTCAGTTTTAAATGGTTGTTACTACTACTAACTACACACACAAAAGGCAAGTGCACCTATCGTGAGGTAATATAGTGATGGTAAGAACCGAGTATCAATCCGTGGACACACTAAGACTACTCAACAATCCTTGTAATTGACTATCAATTTTTATTTAAGAGAATGATGAATTGCATTGATATAAATTAGGGTTTTAAACTAACGATAAAAATAAGAAATAAAGTAAAACAAGTTGAAACTTTTGGATTTAGAATCAAGGGATAAAGGCTATCATCCTAACTTGGATTACACTTATGTAATTGTGATGAAGTGATGGTGTGATTCAAGATATTGAATAAAGTAATTGTGTTAACGTTTATAAAGATGAGCTGGCGCAATTTCTCGTCTATCCGCTCCGTAGTGACCAAGACCAACACAGGCTGAGATTTACTGCTTAGGTCAAGGCTCTAGTGATGTAGGTAAATATTTTGTGCCCTTTTCGACATACGATTTCTGAAAACATAACTTAATGTAAGAAAAGAGTTGATCAAGTTCTATTCTAACATACCATTAATTTTAGAAAACCATAACAATTACTGTAGATTTCTCAGACTAATAAAAGGGAACCCGTAAATGATCAGAAAGTTAAGGTCTTATGATTTCTAATAACCATCTCTAGTTAATTAGCCATAGTTGTTATGAATAAAAGTTGATCATACGTTTTTCAACCGTGTATGACAATCACAATTACAAACCATAAACTTATAACCCCCCGTTCAAATGTAGGTCCTACCCATCGAAAGTTTTCCCAAGACCACCATAACATTAACACAATATTTATCACACCATTAATTCATCACAAATTACATAAGTTTCATCCAAGTAGGATGATAATAAGAGTTTAGCTCATGACGAGCTGTAATGTAACAAACAACATAGAAGATAGATATGGATTCATTGATAAAATAGAACAATCAAACCAATGATCCACAATGGATGGTGTTTAGATAATCCCGAGCTTCTTCCAAGTGTTGTATGCACCTCCCGAGCCTCCAAATAGTCTTCAAAACTTGATTCCCGAGAGAATTCTGTAGAGTGTCCCTTCCACCAAAAGCTTGCAAAATGAAGAGCTTGGACCTCTATTTATAGGCTTCTCGGAGTGTTTAAGCACGGCCCCGTGACAAAAAGGCATGGCCCCGTGTTAGTACAATGCTTACGAAAGTTGGTCGGTTCGTACGTGCAGGAGCTGTCGGGGCACGGTGTCACACCCCCCGTTGATAGTGGAAACACGGGGAATGCGAGCTAGACGGGATCGTCATAACACATGGTATATGATAGAGTAGCAATAAAAATATGATGACAAGCGTGTCATGACGACACCCGAACACAAATGGAGACTTGTGTCGTGTATAATCAATGTTCACGACAGCATAGTCATAAGCACAACACAATGATCACAAAAACATTGATAATAGCTTATAATGTAATATTCCCGCATCACGGGAACAAGTATACAAAAGATCATATTCATGTTCAAGCTTTACAAAAGTAATAACACAAAATTCATCCTAGGGTCTCCTCTAAAAGGCAGCACTCCTAGAACTTCAATTTCCTTGATCACCTGAAAAGTAATGCTCAAAACGGTCAACAATAATGTTGGTGAGCTTCGCAGGTTTAAATTGTAAACTTGTAATTGATGCTGTATATTGTTTGTAGTGGAATACCGTGCAGACAGTTATAAGCAAGCAAGATCACATACCATGAGTTTTATACAACCAAACCTAACGACGTACACAAAGAAACTTGTCAGAATATATTCACCCAAGGCCCGTTCCTGGCAGTGTGATGGTACTTACAAGTAACCATCTGTCAAGGGTGGGGGTGTCAACCCAGTAGTACTACTAATACCTATCTGTTGGTTCCAACACCGGAATTAATGGTTGTAAGACAGTCCACACAGTAACATCATGTATGCATCAGATAAGTACTCATAAACAGTATCACGTTGATTCCAAGTATGAAAATTGTATGTATGTTGTACAGCATTGAAAACGTGTGAGCATACTTTTCCCCCATGTTTGTAAAGATTGAAACAAATGTATAAGTGTAAAAAGGGGCCACGAAACTCACTTGTTAAGTGGTAAGTATGTCTGATGAACTTCCCAAACTTGTATGTATGTATGAACAGTCAATCACCTATTGACAGTTATGTTAAGAACTAATCTTATGAACTACTGTCAATAATATTGTTTAATTGAATCGGGTCGTTTCGGTTCGGTCGTGAGTAGTACACACAAGCAGTCATACACACATCTTAGTCTAGATTATTTTAAATAGTATATGCCTGTTAATAGCGTTGACTTTAATCTTTGTGGTCAAGCTATGACACTTTATTATATTACATTATCGTCGTGAGATCTCCGAAGAGGGGATCCACACACTCACACACCATTAAGTCATACAGTAGGACCGGACGCACGACTGACACTCCATTCACACGAGTGGACTTTCAGTTGTACGAATTAGCTACTTTTGTACAATTGAACCTTCATTCGTGTGACTAAGCCTTCAGTCATACCATGCAATACCAGTCGCGCAACCAAACAGCTAGCCACGCGACTCAGCGTCCCTTCGCGCGAATCAGCTTCATTCGCACGAGTGGACCCTTTTTCGCGCGACAGTCGTCTGGTGGTGCGACTCACACAATCGCACACACATACTTTCGCATAGCCCAGTCACGCGACAACCCCTGTCGCGTGACATCTCCAGTCGCGTGACATTACCAATCGCGTGACAATCTCTATTTCGCACCTACCGACAGTCGCGCGACACCACCGCGCGACTTACCTATTCGCTCAAGTCTCAAGTCGCACACACACATGCAGTCGCACGTCCCAGTCGCGCGACAACCCCATTCGCGCCATCGGGAGTCGCGACGGCAGTGAGTTGCAGGTCGGCCTTCGGCTGCCCGAACACGAGTGTTACCCAACCAGAACCTCCAGAGCTCATATTCTAACCTATCTAGACAAGAAACACACTCAGAAACAAGACATGCAAGTCCACACGACCTCATGTGCTCGGATGAACCCGAGCACCCGAAAACCCTCGAAATGCAGCTGTAAAATCGAGTTAAAAACGAGGTAGTGAGGTTATCTACCTGCTAGGAACTAGTATTCACGATGGTACTCGAGATTTGAAGACGAAAATGCGAGAAACGGGTCGGTTTTGGTGTTGGTTTCTAGAGAGAGAGAGTAGAGAGAAAATGGTGGAGAGGAAGAAGAAGTGAGGAGAAGAAAAGGAAGAAGTGGCTGGTAGGAGGGTATTTATACCCAGTCTAGTTTCTCAAAGTGTCAAGTTTAGTCCCCGCACTTTGCCCCCGGGTTCCCAAATTTTGTTTCGGTTGAAAACGTTATAATTTAGTCTTGTTTTATTGATGATAAATGTTATTTATGTTATTTATAAGTTAAAAATGATTTTATTCGTGAAAATTATTTTATTATAAAAATGACGTGTTTAGTGTTTACGGGGCAAATCTTGGAGAATGTCTTAAAATAATGACAAGTCAAGCAACGATACTACACATATAAGGGCAATTAAGTAAAGCAAATATGGTATTCACGTAATTGGTTCGTCTAAATGAGGAATGACTGTTAACAAGGTTAAGTAAATCACGTTAAACGACGGACCTTTGGTGACGGATGTCACAGTATCCCCCAGTTGAGGGAATTTCGTCCCGAAATTCAACTGGTGCTAGGCCCTAGAACGTCATCCGCGAATAAATGTGGATATTTGAGTCTCATCTGATCTTCACGTTCCCATGTAAACTCTGGCCCTCGTTTGAAATTCCATCTCACACGGACGATAGGTATCTTGCTGCGCCTCAACTTTTTGACCTTTCGGTCCATGACCTCAATGGGTTCCTCAATAAAACGAAGCTTTTCGTCGATCTTGATTTCCTCAATTGGTACGTGTAAGGACTCGTCTGCCAAACACTTTTTGAGGTTCGACACGTGAAAAGTATCATGCACACCGCTAAGTTCTTGTGGCAACCTCAATCGGTAAGCCACCGGACCAATTCTTTCTGTAATCTCGAATGGTCCTACGTATCGAGGGGCTAACTTCCCTTTCTTACCAAATCGTACGATCCCTTTCCAATGAGAGACCTTGAGTAAGACATGATCCCCAACATTGAATTCTAGAGGCTTCCGACAGTTGTCGGCATAGCTCTTTTGGCGATCTCTAGCTGCTTTAAGTCGGTCTTTGATTTGGAAGATCTTATCAGTGGTTTCTTGAATGATCTCTGGGCCCGTAAGCTGGCTTTCACCAACTTCAGCCCAACAAACTGGTGATCTACATTTCCGTCCATACAATGCTTCAAATGGAGCGCATCCAATGCTTGTATGGTAGCTGTTGTTGTAAGAGAACTCAATCAACGGTAAATGAGTGTCCCAGCTACCACCAAAATCGATTACGCAAGCTCTAAGCATGTCTTCCAATGTTTGTATAGTTCGTTCGCTTTGGCCATCTGTTTGTGGGTGATAGGCAGTACTCATGTCTAATCGAGTGCCCATCGCTTTCTGTAACGTCTGCCAAAATCGTGAAGTGAATCGACTGTCTCGGTCGGATATGATTGACACCGGCACCCCGTGCCGTGTCACGACCTCTTTGATGTACAATCTTGCCAGCTTATCCATCTTGTAGTCTTCTCGGATAGGCAAGAAGTGAGCAGATTTCGTCATTCGGTCCACCACGACCCAGATCGAGTCGTGCCCACTTGGCGTTCTTGGGAGTTTGGTAATAAAATCCATAGTGATGTTCTCCCATTTCCACTCGGGAATTTCAGGTTGTTGCAATAGTCCCGATGGTTTTTGTTGTTCCGCCTTGACCTTTGAACAAGTCAAGCATTTGCTCACGTATACAGCAACATCTTTCTTCATACCTGGCCACCAGTATAGTTCTTTCAGATCGTGGTACATCTTGTCTGCACCAGGATGAACTAAGTATCGTGTCTTGTGTGCTTCATCCATGACTAACGTACGTACACCTCCCCATCTGGGGACCCATATACGATCTATGAAGTAATGAACGCCATCATCTTTGCGAGTCATCTGTTTATCCAACCCTCGGAATTCTTCTCCCGCAAGGTTCTCTTCTTTCAAAGCCTCGTTTTGTGCAATCTGAATCTGAGCCTTTAAATTGGTTTGAATAGTCAAACCTAGCGCTCGTGCACGTAACGGTTTCACACGTTCTTTGCGGCTCAAAGCATCAGCCACCACGTTGGCTTTCCCCGGATGATACCGGATTTCACAATCGTAGTCGCTAAGCAATTCTACCCAGCGTCGCTGTCGCATGTTAAGTTCTTTCTGGTTCATGATGTGTTGAAGGCTCTTATGATCTGTGTAGATGATGCATTTGGTTCCGTATAGATAATGCCTCCATATCTTGAGTGCAAATACTACAGCACCCAACTCCAAATCATGAGTTGTGTAGTTCTTTTCATGCACCTTGAGTTGTCGCGAAGCGTAGGCAATCACTTTATCTTTCTGCATTAGCACACAGCCCAAACCTTGATGTGAAGCATCACAGTACACCACAAAATCATCGGTTCCGTCTGGAAGGGACAATATCGGTGCGTTGCACAACTTCTCTTTCAATGTTTGGAACGCCTGTTCTTGTGCTTTCCCCCAATCGAACTTCTTGTCTTTCTGAGTCAACAAAGTTAACGGTTGGGTAATCTTGGAGAAATTGGCAATGAAGCGACGATAGTATCCGGCCAATCCCAAGAATTGCCGTATTTCTGAGGGCGTTTGGGGAGTATCCCACTTCTTCACAGCTTCAATCTTACCGGGGTCCACATGAATTCCATTTTCGTTAACTACATGACCCAAGAACTTCACTTCTCGAAGCCAGAATTCACATTTCGAGAACTTGGCGAAAAGTTTCTCTTCCTTCAACAGTTCTAGAATTGCTTGGAGGTGTTTTTTCGTGATCCTCTTTTGAACGGGAGTAGATAAGTATGTCGTCAATGAACACGATCACGAACTTATCAAGGTAAGGCTTACACACCCAATTCATCAGATCCATAAAGACAGCTGGTGCGTTGGTCAATCCGAATGGCATGACCAAGAACTCATAGTGTCCGTAACGAGTTCTAAATGCTGTTTTTGGAATATCGTCCTCAAATACTCTTAGTTGATGATATCCAGATCGAAGGTCGATCTTAGAGAAATACGAGGCTCCCTGCAACTGATCGAACAGGTCGTCGATTCTGGGAAGAGGATACCGATTCTTCACGGTCAATTTGTTCAATTCCCTGTAGTCGATACACATACGGAACGACCCATCCTTCTTCTTGGCAAATAACACCGGTGCTCCCCACGGTGAATGACTCGGTCGGATGAAACCTTTCTCCAGTAGTTCCTGTAGTTGGCTTGACAACTCTTGCATCTCTGAGGGCGCTAACCGATACGGTGTCTTTGCTATCAGTGTAGCTCCAGGAACCAGCTCTATATGGAATTCCACCTGTCGTGGAGGAGGCAATCCAGACAAATCATCAAGGAACACCTCCGGATAATTCCGTACAATTGCAATGTCTGCCAATTTTGTCTCTTCTTCTTTCTTTTCTACGATGTGAGCCAGAAAAGTGTAACACTGCTTTCGTAGACTTCGGCGGTCTTTCATGCAAGAAACGAGCTTTAGTGTTCTTCCCGGTCGTTCTCCTTGAATCTTGAGTACCTCCCCGTTTGGCATGGGGATTCGTACTACTTTCTCCCGACAAACCCCATTCGCGCCATCGGGAGTCGCGACGGCAGTGAGTTGCAAGTCGGCCTTCGGCTGCCCGAACACGAGTGTTACCCAACCAGAACCTCCAGAGCTCATATTCTAACCTATCTAGACAGAAACACACTCAGAAACAAGACATGCAAGTCCACACGACCTCATGTGCTCGGATGAACCCGAGCACCCGAAAACCCTCGAAATGCAGCTGTAAAATCGAGTTAAAAACGAGGTAGTGAGGTTATCTACCTGCTAGGAACTAGTATTCACGATGGTACTCGAGATTTGAAGACGAAAATGCGAGAAACGGGTCGGTTTTGGTGTTGGTTTCTAGAGAGAGAGAGTAGAGAGAAAATGGTGGAGAGGAAGAAGAAGTGAGGAGAAGAAAAGGAAGAAGTGGCTGGTAGGAGGGTATTTATACCCAGTCTAGTTTCTCAAAGTGTCAAGTTTAGTCCCCGCACTTTGCCCCCGGGTTCCCAAATTTTGTTTCGGTTGAAAACGTTATAATTTAGTCTTGTTTTATTGATGATAAAATGTTATTTATGTTATTTATAAGTTAAAAATGATTTTATTCGTGAAAATTATTTTATTATAAAAATGACGTGTTTAGTGTTTACGGGGCAAATCTTGGAGAATGTCTTAAAATAATGACAAGTCAAGCAACGATACTACACATATAAGGGCAATTAAGTAAAGCAAATATGGTATTCACGTAATTGGTTCGTCTAAATGAGGAATGACTGTTAACAAGGTTAAGTAAATCACGTTAAACGACGGACCTTTGGTGACGGATGTCACACACGGCCCCATGACAAAATAGGCACAGCCCCGTGAAAGGGGGTATCACGGCCCCGTGGTCATATGGGGCACGGCCCCGTGATCACTTTTGGGGGACAGTACTTTTGTCCTGTCAGATGTCCAATCACGGGGTGTGCCAAATTAGCACGGGAGCGTGTTTCAGGCAAGGCATGGGGGCGTGCTTAATGAGGCATGGCCCCCTGCTTGGAGCTTTAAGCTTGGATTTCTTCAATTTCTTGTCCATTATGCTCCTTTTATCCATCTTTCCCTTCACAACACCTGAAAACACAATTAAAAGATTTTAAGTACGTAATCACCATATTTCGGGAGGAATCAAGAAATAAATGATGTGCTTTTGATAGTGTTTATATGTGTAATTTGGAGCACATCAAATATCCCCACACTTAAACTTTGCTTGTCCTCAAGCAAATCACTTAAAATGACAACTCCACCAAAAACCAAATAAAACAAAAGATAAATATGTCTTTCGGGAAATATGCAAGTAAAAATTATTTCATCCAAATGCAAACATTTTAAGCATGTATAGAATGATATCCTAGCAAGCACTGGGATTGTTAGTAAAGATTATAATCATGCAAAATCCACACTCCTCACAAAATACTCTCACGCTCGGCTGAATATATGAAATCATACATAAGATGAAGTATGACTAATACGCTCATTTCCTAGCATGTATACGTGTGGAATCATAAGCTTGCTAAGGGATCAATTCTCCACCTACTTAGATATTTACTTGCATAAATCATTAGGTCTTTTGATGGGTTGTAACTTGGCTCGGGCTCGGGTGTGGAATGTTTGGAAAAAGTGGCTAAATGCTAAAGACGACGGTCTTGGTTTATTTTTCTAACATAAACTACAAGGAAAGCAGTAAAAAGTTCCCTATACAATACTTCAAGCTAGAAGGGATATGCTAACTTGAGGACTCGTTTAAGGTCAGATTGTCAAGACCGTATTTTGCTTTCAGAAACCTTACTTCATCCTTTACCCGAAGATACACAAAACTATCCTTTCGTAAGGATCGTTCGGCTTGAAGCCTAATAGCACCCAATCAGATCAGTTCTGTGTATTCGTATTGGGATTCAGTTTGGTTCTTTTTGCATTTTCCATCGTGTGACCAATTTCCACAATTCGGGCATCTTTCGTATCTTTTTGCTTGTCTCTTTATGGCGCTTTTTGAAATTCCACAAAATGGCGGAACTTGTTCCTTTTTTTCGCCATTTCTTTCTTGCGTCGTACGTGAGGTTGTAAATTTGTTCGCGGATTTCCGGGGAAGTCCCGGTTTTGCGTGATGAAGGCAACAAAGCAAATTAAAATCAAAAGAATGCATTCCAGTTCTTTTAGGTCTGCCGGTAAAAGACCAAATTTTTCTTTCTTTTTTCTCTTTTTGTCTTTTCTTTTCTTTTCCTTTTTTTTAAATAAACCAAAATCGTGTCTTTAACGAAAAATGGGTTTTGTTGAAGACTTTTTGGTTGAGTGACTTGGTGATTCGGGTGATAAAGAATAAAATGTTTAGGCTCAACGGGGCTAACTAGGGTTGACGTTCGGGTAGGTAAGATTAAAAGAAAATGGTTGGGGCTTGAATGGTTAAGGGTTTCCTAATGCCTAACTCATTTTTATGCAGAAAATACTAATTAAGGTCTTGAAATGTATACCCAAAGCAAGTTCTAATCACACGTATCATGAGGTACTCTCAATTGAATCCAGAATGAAAGTAAAATTGCAAATATTTGCAAAAGCTGTTTAAGGCTCAAAAATAAACTCACAAATGGATGGAATTGGGTAAAAGTGTTTCATTTTGCATGATTACATATGTTTACTTGATTATTGCTTTTAAGGATATCACAAAAAATATTTTCAATTTTTATTTGGATTTCTTTTATTTACTTATTTATTTCCCGAAAACGTATATTTATAATTTGGTTTATCAAAAATTGTTTAAATTTTTGGCTTCGTGTCACAAAAATTTATGGTTAAGTGATTTGGTTCAAAATTTTCAATTTGGACCTGTTTTTAGCAAAGTATTAAGTATGTGTCTCGATTAATCCCATCCCCACACTTAAAATTCACATTGTCCCCAATGTGATAGATAAATTAAAAACAAAGAATGGAAACGAGATACTCCCCAAAATATTATGAAGTTGACTTGTATCTTTGCTTGCGAGAACCATCGGGATCACCTGAAATATCATCCATTTATTGAAAGCATTAAAATCCTAAACACACAAAATAAAAATAAAATGACATAAAGTAAAGGATAGATTGGCACAAAACGACTATGCCCGGCCCCTGAAAGTGATGTGGATTTTCAAGGGCTTTGTGGTGGGATATCCCCCCACTCATGATACATTCGGTTTCTGATGTATGTGATATCATTGCTCAGGTCGTCCACTCGAGAGTTCAGATTTTCGACGCGGTTGAAAGCTTGTTGCGCGTATTCGAATGATCTCCTTGCATGGTCACTGGTGGTCTGGATTGCTTCATAGAGGTCTAACATGGTTGGAAATTCTCTGGCGTGTGAGCTGGAGGCCCCGGCGTCTTCATGATGTGCTGGCATATCAAGATCCATGATAATCTCCTCGGGGTCTGCCGGATCCCAGATTTGTCCCTTTCTATCCATGAATCTCGGTTGTCCATTTGGTAAGGTTGTGATCATGTACATGCTTGTGCAAATGCTTAAGTCCAACAATCCTGGCATTACTCCTTCGGTTCCTTCCGTGTTACACCCATAACTCTTGTACAAGTTCAGGATCCAGCTTCCTCCAAACATTGGTGTCGGGACACCAGCAGTTGCATTCCTGGCAAACAAGTTACAAAACAAATACCCAATGTTGCAGGGCAAATGATTAGTCATACAGTATAAGATAAACAAGTCTCTCAAACTAACAACTCCGTCGCTTTGTCCACGAGCTGTTATCGAATGGCTAAGCAACCGATGTATGTATCGTAGCAATGGGTCCCGAATCTGACTACTCTTGGTTTTACTTGAGTTGAATGCCCTGTTCCAATCTTCTCCCAAAATGCCTTTCTCATGGCGCCGCTTTCTGCGTCCCTACTTTCCTCATCTGGAAATGTATGATAAGCTGACATTCCGAAGATTGCTTCCTCCTCCATTTCCTGTTCTGTATATATTCCTAGATAGACACCAAACAAAGCGATGGATGTTTTTGCCAATGTCCACCCAGTCTGAATGTAACTGCTTCCTCATCCCAAGGGTCGGAGTCTTTCATGCTAAATCTGAAAGATGCTAAAAATTCAAGAGTTAGTTCATAAATGGAAGGCCTGTTTTGTGAAAACAACCGCTTCCACTGGATACTCAATAAATTGTTATATCTTTCGAGCTGTCTGACAGCCGCCAAGGTTTCTTCATCGGCTTGCAAATGTGACCTTTCGGCCCTTTGCAAGAGCCTTTGCAATCGATCATGACACCATCTTTCACGGTTTCCTCCAAATTGCAAGTATGGATGGTTCATGATCCTGAAATTTGGACAAATCAGTTAATATATACAAAACAGATTTTTTTGGAACAAACTATCTATTTTAGGGGAAAGATTGATTTTCAAAAGCCACGTTACCCCTTTTTATCAATTTGTGTTGAAAAATAGTTGACACGGTTGCTTTTTAAGAAAAATTTGTCAAACATGGGGGTGTGCCTCTTGAAACGTGGGGGTGCAGTTAACATTTTGAATTATGAAATTTCAACTCGAGCCAATGTGGTTTTGTTTGTAAATTCTTGATTAAGCATAAATTTGTCATTTTCTTGCTTGAAAAACCAAAGATTATACGTTAAACATTTTTATAAATTGTTAATAATTCAAGACAAAAATATATAATGTTTCAACACTACTTATCAATTCTTGTATCTTGAACATGATTAACAAAGAAATCACCACACATTATGAAGATAGTCTTTTAAACACTAACGGGAAACATACTAACACTAACACTAATTCTATGGAAAATGACATTTTAACACTAATTACTAACTAATCAAACTAATTAACACTAATCAACTTCCAAGAGAACATAAACAAAGAGGCATGAAGCATTCATAATTCCATAACGTTTAAGCACAAGCTTTTACATATAATCATTAGGATTTCGGTTGTTTAGAGACCTAATCACCTAAATACATGCAAATGGCTACCATAATCATGGAAAATGACATACTAACCTCTTGATTATCTTCTTGAAATGATGCTTGAAAACAAGAAGGAAGAATTGAAAAAAATTGATAATAAAATGAAGAAGAAATGAAGTTGCAGGTCCAAAAATCGGGCTTTATCACTAGTCATTGATGGGGAACAAGACAAAATGCTGAAACAAGTCAGATTTTGTCGAAAATTTTTCGTCACGGGGGCGTGCTTGTTGGGGCACGGGGCCGTGATTGCCTTTTGCAGTCTCGGTTCAGTATTTTGTTGTTCCGTTTTTCAATTTTGCACGTTGCGTAATTTACCCGGCTAAGTTTTGACACGTCCAATTCATCAGAGAAGTTACGAAATTAGTTCTAGAATTCAAATAAGCAAACCAAGCGACAAATACATTTTCCTATCTTCTACGATTACATAATACGTTAATAACCGAGAATCTGAAACTACAAAACCAGACTCCTTAACGCGCACTAGCGCACATGACCCTTTACGGAATGCCTCTAGAAGAATCCTCCACACATTTCGTGTGGAAGGGTCGGGATAGGGTAGTGCGAAGTGCGGTTGCTAAGTTCCGCGAGCCGACGGTTGATGGAAACAAGCTCCTCGCTCATGTCCTGAACTTTCTGGATAAGTTCAGCCAAGCGTTGAGTTGCGGTGAGATTCATCTCCGTCAATTTCTTGATCATCTCGTGGAGCTTAAAGAAATACTCTTGAGTTGTTGGTTCTCTCGTTTCAGTTCGAGGCTTCGTTGCAGGATTCCAATTAGAACTTCCTTGACTGGATTCTTTCATCTTTTCTTCGTGAGATTTTGAGCAGAATTGGGTGTGATGAAAGCTTGAAACAAGTGTGGTATTTATACACAAGTCTGCAAAGTTGATCACGGGGGCGTGCTTGGGTAGGCACGGCCCCGTGTTTGTCAGAAGTCGCCTTAAATTCGTCCTGCAACGTTCCAGAGTCGTCAGCGGAGATCGTGGAAAAAATTTGTCAGAGGCACGGGGGCGTGTTTGGTGGGGCATGGCCCCGTGCTTGTGCTTGGGAGTCCTACAAAAAGCTAAAATTTGAAATAAAATCTATGTACAGGTGCCGTGTTTTCGTTTCGGGTCTTTGGCGCGACCCTTCCCCACACTTAATCCTCGTCGGGGCGGAGGTGTAATTCCTCCGAGAAAATCTTGGTTGGCCCATCGTTATATGGCTTTAAACGATGTCCATTCACTTTGAAACTTAAACCGTCGTGGTTGTCAATTTCGATTGCACCATTTGGAAACACATTTTTAATCGTGTAAGGTCCAGACCGACGTGATTTTAACTTTCAGGGAAACAGACGTAAGCGAGAGTTATACAGTAAGACACGTTCCCCCACACGAAATCGTTTAGTGCTCCTTAAACGAGAGTCGTGGAATTTCCTTGTCTTTTCCTTGTAAACCCTAGCGTTTTCGTATGCTTGTTCTCTCAGTTCCTTAAGTTCATGGATTTGTAGAAATCGATTCTTTCCTGCAAGGCCTTGGTCTAAGTTTGCTGCTTTGTGTGCCCAATAGGCTTTATGTTCCAATTCCACAGGTAGATGACACGACTTCCCATAAACGAGTTTAAACGGTGTTGTGCCAATGGGAGTCTTAAAGGCTGTTCCAAAAGCCCATAATGCATCGTCTAGCTTGGCAGACCAGTCCTTGTGATTTTGTCCTACGGTTTTTTCTAGGATTCATTTGATACCTCGATTAGTGACCTCCACTTGCCCATTCGCTTGTGGATGATAAGCGGTTGTAAAGCGATGATTTACTCTATAGCGGGCCATTGCTCTTTCGAGCTGGTTGTTACAAAAATGGGTTCCTCGATCACTAATCAAAGCCTTGGGGGTACCAAAACGAGAGAATAATTTCTTAAAGAATCTGACAACATTTCTTGCATCGTTGGTGGGCAGGGCTTGAGCTTCGACCCATTTTGAGACATAGTCAACTGCTACTAAGATGTAACGATTTCCAAATGATACCGGGAATGGCCCCATGAAATCAATACCCCATACATCAAATACCTCGCATACTTGAACGGGTTTCTGAGGCATCTCATCCCGTGTCGAGATGTTGGTTTCTCTTTGACATGCATCACAGGTGCGTACCATGTTGTGAGCATCCTTGAAGATCGTTGGCCAATAGAATCCAGAATCGAAGACCTTTTTGGCTGTTAGAGTTGCTCCATGGTGGCCTCCTGTGGGTCCTTCATGACAGTGCCTTAGGATCTGTTCCACTTCACTTCCGTATACGCATCTTCGAATGAGTTGGTCTGCACCGATTCTGAATAGGTATGGATCTTCCCAATAGTAATGTTTAATATCAGTAAAGAATTTCTTCTTTTGCTGATAAGTCATTCCTTTGAGAAGGAGTCCGCTTGCCAAATAGTTTGCAAAGTCGGCAAACCAAGGATACTCATCGATTGAAGATTGGATGTTCAAAAGGAATTCGTGAGGGAAATTATCGTTTATTTTGCATTCCTCGGTTTGTGGATGGTTTGAATCTTCAAGACGCGAAAGATGATCAGCCGCAAGATTTTCTGCTCCTTTCTTGTCACGAATCTCAATGTCGAATTCTTGAAGCAGAAGTATCCATCGTATCAATCTCTGCTTTGCATCTTGTTTGTTGAACAAATAACGTAGGGCTGCATGATCGGTGTAGACGACAGTTTTTGACAGGACTAGATACGAGCGGAATTTGTCAAATGCGAAAACTACTGCGAGAAGTTCTTTCTCGGTGGTTGTGTAGTTTTCTTGTGCGTCGTTTAAGGTCTTGCTCGCATAGTGAATTGGGTGGAATTGCTTGTCTTTCCTTTGTCCTAACACGGCTCCTACCGCAAAATCGATTGCATCGCGCATGAGTTCAAATGGTAACGTCCAATCTGGGGAAACCATAATTGGAGCGGTGACCAACCTATCTTTTAATAGATCAAATGCACTGATGCATTCGTTGGAAAACACAAATTCTGCATCTTTCTCAAGAAGTTGAGTCATCGGTCGTGCGATTTTTGAAAAGTCTTTAATGAAACGGCGATAGAATCCTGCGTGACCTAGGAAGCTTCTAATTTCTTTCACGGTTGTGGGATATGGCAGTTTGGAAATAGTGTCCACTTTAGCTTGATCAACTTCGAGGCCTGCTCGAGAGATCTTGTGTCCCAACACTATTCCTTCAGTAACCATGAAATGACACTTTTCCCAATTTAGAACAAGGTTAGAGTTCTCGCATCTAACCAGCATTTTTTCCAGATTTTCAAGACATTGTTCGAATGAGTTTCCAAAGACTGAGAAATCATCCATGAAAACTTCCATTGAGTGTTCAATCATGTCATGAAAAATTGCTACCATGCATCTTTGAAATGTAGCAGGAGCATTACACAATCCAAACGGCATTGTCGATACGCGAAAGTGCCATATGGACAGGTGAATGTCGTTTTCTCTTGATCTTCGGGAGCAATGGGAATTTGAAAGTACCCTGAGAAACCGTCGAGGAAACAATAGAACATTTTTCCAGAGAGTCTCTCGAGCATTTGGTCAATGAAAGGTAAAGGAAAGTGATCCTTTCTTGTGGCGTCATTGAGTTTGCGATAATAGATGCAAACTCTCCAACCTGTAACCGTACGAGTTGGAATAAGCTCATTCTTTTCGTTAGTTACTACAGTCATTCCTCCTTTCTTTGGAACAACTTGGACGGGACTGACCCAAGGTGAATCAGAAATAGGGTAAATCAAACTGGCATCTAGCAGTTTGATTACTTCTTTCTTCACCACCTCTTGCATGCTCGGATTTAAACGTCTTTGAGGTTGAATGATGGATTTGAAGTCCTCCTCCATCAATATTTTGTGAGTGCAAAAGGATGGATTGATTCCCTTGATGTCCATGATTTTCCATGCAATTGCTCGTTTATGTGCCTTCAGCACACTGAGTAATTTATTCTTCTCATCTTTTGATAGGGCGGATGAGATTATGACAGGAAGCTGAGAGGTATTTTCAAGAAAAGCGTATTTGAGATGAGATGGAAGTTCTTTGAGTTCTAAAGCCGGAGGGTCTTCGATAGAAGGTTTGGCTTTAGGTTCTAATTCTTGATCGATGATCTCAAATGCTTCTTGACAAGATGATGTTTCGTCAACTTCGAGTTCTGGAATGATTTGGTGCTCACAGACGGGCTCAGTGGTTTGGATTTCTATTAATTGAGTATCGCAAGCTTCAATTTGACGAGTGTTCTTCAGATGACAGCTTATGATTGAGTCGCAAACATCAATGTAATAGAGTGAATCGTCATGATGTTGAGGATGTTTCATGGATTGTCCTATGTCGAATGTCACTTCCTCCTCATCAACTCGGAGTGTGAGTTTGCCGGTGCAAACATCAATGAGGGCTCGAGCGGTTGCTAAGAAAGGTCGACCTAAGATGAGAGGAACATTCTTATCCTCATCCATGTCGAGGATCACAAAATCAACGGGAAATACGAACTTGTTGATTTTAACTAAGAGATTTTCAACAATGCCCCTCGGATATTTGACAGAACGGTCAGCTAATTAGATGCTCATACGAGTAGGTCTAGGCTCACCTAAGTTTAATTTTTCAAAAACTGCATAAGGCATGAGGTTAATACTAGCACCTAAATAGGGTAACGCGTTGATGAAGAAAGATTTCCTATTAGGCAAGGTATGGTAAAACTCCCTGGATCAGTCATCTTTTGAGGTAGTTTGTTTTGAAGAACTGCTGAGCATTCCTCATTCAAAACTACATGTGATAACTCTTCCAGTTTCTTCTTGTTTGACAATACACCTTTTAAAAACTTAGCATAATTTGGCATTTGGGCTAAGGCTTCCACCAATGGCAGATTAATATGGAGTTGCTTGAACAATCCCAGAAATTTGCCATATTGTGCCTCCATTCGTTGTTGTCTCAGACGACCGGGATATGGAGGTGGTGGAACATAAGGTGGTGGTGGTATGTATTTCTTGGCTGGTTCTTCAACAATGACAGGTTGCTTTTGCTTGTCACTTGTATTACGTGGTGTCTCGAGTTCTATTTCTTCAAGGATGGGCTGTAATACAGGTGCATCACCTTGAGTGGTTTTGCCACTCCTTGTGGTGATGGCTTTGACTTGAGCATTGGGGTTTGTTACAGTATTGCTGGGAAAAGTACCTTGGGGTCTCACAGATAGTTGTTGTGCTATCTGACCCACCTGGTTTTCAATGGTTTGCAATGATGCTTTGTTGCTTTTGATTTCAGCCTCGTTTCTTTGGAACCTTTCCTCGTTTCTTCGATCAGATTTCCGGATGTACTCATCTGTGGCTTGTGTGGTTAACAACAATGCTGTAATAAATCTTCCATTGATGATGCTCCACGGTCTTGATTACTATTGCTTGGACCTTGATATGGTGGTTTCTGTTGCTGGTAAGGTGGCCTACGGTTGAATCCAGTTGATGGTTGGCTGTTACCGGCTTCTCTGTAATTCGGATTGCTCCTCCAATTTGAGTTGTTGTTATATGCGTTATTTGGGCCTCCTACGTAGTCAACATCTTCCATCATCATAATGCCTTGCGGGCATTCATTGGTCTTGTGTGATCTTCCACATGTGTTGCATCATGTTGGAGTCTTTTTAAGTTCAGCTTGCAATTGTTCGAATCGTTTGGTTAAGGCTTTCTAACTGGGCTGTGATCAGTGTCTCAGAGTCTACTTGATGAATTCCTCTAGAGTTGATTTTGTTTCTCAAGGGATTGTAAGCAAAGCTCTTCTTAGCTGCCTTCTCTAGGGCTTGGTATGCTTCTGTTGGTGTGACACTTCCGAAATCTCCTCCCGCACTTTGGTGTACGGCTTGTTTGTGTGCTCGCTGATTGCATCATAAAAGGTTTGACACTGCAGCCACAGATCAAGTCCGTGATGTGGGCATCTCCGAAGGAGACCTTTATATCTCTCCCATGCTGCGTGTAATGATTCATTCATCGTCTTGGTGAAAGCTCGGATGCTGCTTCTCAATTTGGCAGTGCGATCGGGTGGAAAGTATTTCAACAGGAATTGTTCAGCCATTTCCGCCCATGTGGTGATGGAACCAGGCGGTGGCTCGGCCGCGAAGTGAAAATGGAAAAAGTCATAGTCTAATAGCATCGTCTGAACAGTTGTTGATTTTGAAAGTTGCACAGGTACGAAGGAATCGTGAGATGTGAGCGTTAGGGTCTTCGTCTTGCAATCCGTGAAACTGAACAGAGTCTCTACTAGTTGGATAATACTAGACTTAATCTGAAATTGTTGGCCGCTATTGCTGGTTGGACAACACTAGACTCATAACCGTCGATTGATGGTGTGGCATAGTGCGTCATCTTCATTTCCTCGTCTTGATTAGCCATGTCTCCTTCGGATGGTGTATCTTCCGAGATGTCTTCTTCGATGATTGTTGCTGCTTGTTGCGGTCTTTCACGTAACCTTTGTCGGAAAAGTCGTTCAGGTTCCGAAAGAGGTGAAACAAGTTCAGGACTAGGCGAGTCGGACATACACAAACTTAAGGAAGCACAAACTAACTAGGCTTAAAATGAATCAGGCAAATGTAACTAAACTGGCTAAGGTAAACTAACTACAAAATTAAAATGAATTTGAACAAAAAATATTAACAAGATATAAACAGGACAGTCAAAAATTTAGATTGTCTTTCAAACTTGCCGTGTATCCCCGGCAACGGCGCCAAAAACTTGATGCGGTGTGAAAGTATATATATTTTGATAAAGAATTTTCGTACAGATTCAGTTTTAAATGGTTGTTACTACTACTAACTACACACACAAAAGGCAAGTGCACCTATCGTGAGGTAATATAGTGATGGTAAGAACCGAGTATCAATCCGTGGACACACTAAGACTACTCAACAATCCTTGTAATTGACTATCAATTTTTGTTTAAGAGAATGATGAATTGCATTGATATAAATTAGGGTTTTAAACTAACGATAAAAATAAGAAATACAGTAAAACAAGTTGAAACTTTTGGATTTAGATTCAAGGGATAAAGACTATCATCCTAACTTGGATTACACTTATGTAATTGTGATGAAGTGATGGTGTGATTAAAGATATTGAATAAAGTAATTGTGTTAACGTTTATAAAGATGAGCTGGCGCGATTTCTCGTCTATCCGCTCCGTAGTGACCAAGACCAACACAGGCTGAGATTTACTGCTTAGATCAAGGCCCTAGTGATGTAGGTAAATCTTTTGTGCCCTTTTCGACATACGATTTCTGAAAACATAACTTAATGTAAGAAAAGAGTTGATCAAGTTCTATTCTAACATACCATTAATTTTAGAAAACCATAACAATTACTGTAGATTTCTCAGACTAATAAAAGGGAACCCGTAAATGATCACAAAGTTAAGGTCTTATGATTTCTAATAACCATCTCTAGTTAATTAGCCATAGTTGTTATGAATAAAAGTTGATCATATGTTTTTCAACCGTGTATGACAATCACAATTACAAACCATAAACTTATAACCCCTCCGTTCAAATGTAGGTGCTACCCATCGAAAGTTTTCCCAAGACCACCATAACATTAACACAATATTTATCACACCATTAATTCATCACAAATTACAAAGTTTCATCCAAGTAGGATGATAATAAGAGTTTAGCTCATGACGAGCTGTAATGTAACAAACAACATAGAAGATAGATATGGATTCATTGATAAAATAGAACAATCAAACAATGATCCACAATGGATGGTGTTTAGATAATCCCGAGCTTCTTCCAAGTGTTGTATGCACCTCCCGAGCCTCCAAATAGTCTTCAAAACTTGATTCCCGAGAGAATTCTGTAGAGTGTCCCTTCCACCAAAAGCTTGCAAAATGAAGAGCTTGGACCTCTATTTATAGGCTTCTCGGAGTGTTTAAGCACGGCCCCGTGACAAAAAGGCACGGCCCCGTGTTAGTACAATGCTTACGAAAGTTGGTCGGTTCGTACGTGCAGGAGCTGTCGGGGCACGGCCCCGTGACAAAATAGTCACGGCCCCGTGAAAGGGGGTATCACGGCCCTGTGGTCATATGGGGCACGGCCCCGTGAT